>JAODAL010007010.1:0-128837 GCA_025379985.1 Phyllomedusa bahiana
GGTTTTTTCTGCCGCCCAATCAAAATTGTTTTCCCCTAAATTTTGGGAATTTTATATTTTTCCCAAAAATTTCCCAAATCTAATTTTTGGGGAATTTTGGATTTTGGAAATTTGATTTTTTTTTTATGTATTTTTTTTTTTTAGGTTTCAGCTTTTTTCTAAAAAATGTTGAAGCCTTTAAAAAAAGGGATTTTTGTTTTTCTTTACCCCTCACCGACATGTGGAAGGGTTTCTCGCTTTTTTCCCAAAGTCGGGTTTGCATGGGGAACGATTTTCGGGGCAGTCCCGGGGGCTGCGCCCATTTTCCCCGCACTGCACCCTTGCCCCCCGCACTTTTTCCCAAAAACCCCACTGGCGGGGCGAAAGGGAATTTTTCCAGCATGTAAAAGCGCCCCTCCTCGGAGGGGCAAAATCTTGGGCGCGCCCCGCCTGCCCCCCCCAAAATGGGAGGCGCGGGGACTTTTCCCCGCATGTTTGGGGTGAACTACTCGGGCGGGCGAATCTTTGGTTTGGCAGCGCCGCCTGCCCCTTTAATTTCCCGCACTGGCCTCAAACACTGGCGGGCGCGGCGGACTTTCAGGGAAAATTGTTGAGCGCGCCCCGTCTCCAAACCAAAAATTTTCGGCCCCAGATTTTCCCCGGGGAAAAATCGGCGGAAAGGTGCGCCCCAAAGGGGCCCGAGTTTTCTTTACGGGCCCCCCCATTGGGTCCCGGGGGGTATGGGGGCATGGGGGGGGGGTTTAGGGGGCCTTTTTGGGGGGGGTTGGTGATTTGTGGCCCTTTGTGGTTTGGGATTCTGGTTGGTGTAGCCTTTGTTATTTGGAAAATTGTAGGATTTATGGTTTAGTAAGTTTTTTTTGGGTTTGCACTCGGGAAAATCTTTTTGTATTTTTTGGCTTTGGTTTATGGTGAGGCACTTTTGGCGCCTTATTTTACGGGGGGAGGGGGGGGAAGGCGAAAATTTCTTCACCTGCCCTGAGTGAAATTTACCCTAGGAACACCCCGGGGACCATTGAACCCCTTTCTGATCAACCATAAAAAAAATTGAGCCCCAGACTTAGGTATAACAGATGTAAATTTGAGCCCAAATAAAATTTTAAACATTTAAATTCTCGACAAATTGATAAAAAAGATGTCTCTGACCCAGCCCAAAAAAATTTAATGCCATAAATTTGGCCCCCAAAAAATACAATTTTTCCCCTTGAGTTTACAATGTTGGTCAGAAAAGGTAACAGTGCCTTTAACTTAAATTGGGTAGGGCATCTAAAAGCTTACCCTTTTATAGTTTACCCCTATATTTTATGGGGTATTAGAAATAGCTGTTTTTTATTTCTCTAGATCCCCCTACATATATTTCTATATATTCCCTATAGATACCAACTATAGATCCTCTATAGATTTCTTTTCAACCTAAAAGACCCTCCAAACCTTAATCTATTTTGTGTATAACACTAAAGGGCCCAATTTTTTTGGGTAAAACCTGCCCAAACGGGCTCGTTACACTTAATTTCTAATCACCCTTTCCCGGGGGGGGCCCAATCAGTGCATTTGGGGCATTTAGCCATGGCCCAGACTTTCTCCTGCATTTTCAAACCGGCATTCAGTATGGGGAAGAAAGGTGATTTGATTTTCCTTTGAACGGGGCATGGTTGTTGGTCCCAGAAGGGCTGGTTTTGGTATTTCAAAAAAACTGCTGATCCCCTGGGTTTTTTCCCGCCCAACCATCTTTTGGGTTTAACAGAGAAGGGGTCCAAAAAAGGAAAAAAAATTTTCCGTGAGGGGAAATTTCCGGGTGGGCGGAAATGCCTGTTGAGGCCAGGGGTTTCAAAGGAGAATGGGAAAGACGGGGTTGAGCTGATAAAAAGGCAACAGTGACTCGAATAGACCCGTTAAAACCCAAGGTAGGCAAGAGCATCTCTGAACGCACAGTACGGCAAAACTTTGGGGATGGGCTACGCAAAAAGAAGACCACAGGGGGGTGCCACCCCCTTTTCAGGTAAGAAAGGAAAACTAAAGCCCCCAATTTTTGCCCCCGTCATAAAAAATTTGGACAGTAGAAGTTTTGGAAAAAACGTTGCCGGGGTCGGTTTGAGTCTCGATTTCTGCTGGGGGACATTGGGAAAGGTTAGGGTCGGGAATTTGGGGGTAAAAACAACATAAAAAGCATGGACCATCCTCCCTTGTTCAACGGTTCGGCTGGTGGTGGGGGTTTGGTCATGGTGGGGGGAATTTTTTCTTGGCACTTTTTGGGCCCCCTTTTGGAAACCAATTTGAGCATCTTTGGAAACCACCTTGTTGAATTATGCCACGAAGAATTGAGGCAGTTCTAAAGGGCCCAAAAGGGGGCCCAAAACCCTTTACTGAGGGTTTGAAACCTTTTTTTAAAGGGGGCCCGGTGAGTGTAAAAAATATATGGAGATAATGAAAAAATATATTTATTTTTTAAATTTGAAGTAAATTTGGGGAGGTTAAAAAAGTGGATCCGAAAACCATGCAAAAATTCTTGCCAAAAAATGAGCAAATACCAACCAGAGCTCCCTTTTTATGTTGTGCTCTGAAAAAATTAAAGGGGATCTCTGATTGTTACTATGGGAAACACAGAAAGTTTCCAGCACTCCCTTACTCTTTTGGTCGGGGAGTTAAAGGGGTTCCCATTTGGAATACTTTTTCCCCCTTCCCCCCAGGGACAACATCTTGGGGGTTGGGGGATGGTAGAGACCTTGTGTTTTGGGAAAAAAAAACCCTTTAAAATTCGGGTTCCCTACGAGGGGAAAAAACAACGTTTTTTCTGGGGGACTTTTTTTGGCCCCCCAGTTTTTTTTCCCCTCAATTTTTTTTAGAAAGGGCAGTGGACATCTTGGGGGTTTGTGTTTGGGGTGTTATCATTTTAAAAATTTACTGCCCTGGGCCCGGGTTTCGCGGGGAGGGGTTTTTGCTCTGCTTAAGCATGTCCCAGTGAATTTTTGGCATTTCATGATTCCCCTCAATAAAAACTTTTGGCTCCCCACGGGCGGAATCGGGCAGCCTCAAACCAGGGACCCCCCCCACCCCATGCTTGACTGTAGGCAAAAACAAAATTGGGTCTTGCTTTTTCTTCGGGTTGAGCCCCCCACACGCTTGACCCATCTAACCAAAAAAGTTTATTTTGGGTTTAAAATTAGGCAAAGGGACAGGGTTTTCCAGTAACCCAAAGCCCTTTTGTCTGATTGCTTTTGAGCAAACTTTTTGGGAGGGGCCCCCTTTAGGTAGATATGTATTTGTCCCCTGTGTTTAATAGGTAGGTTTATGCCCCCGGGGGCAGAACGGTGAGTAATGTAACCGTGTAGGTAAAATAGTTAGGTTTTTGTGTAGGCCCCAGCACTAAAGATTTTTTTGTTCCATTTTTTTGCTGTATTCTGTCAAAATGTTTCAGGGAAAGAAAAAAAAATCATAATTTTTGCAGTCTAAAGTATTCTCTAGGTCCCCCTTTTGGGCTGTTTGGTTCCTTGTTATAACATTTGCCAATGTATAACATGTATATTTGCGATTGGCTGCATAACCTGTGTTCAAAATGATCCCAATAGCTCTCTGCTGTGCCCCCTCTGCTCCATGCCAACACCAACGGCGGGGCCAGGGCAGCAGGCAATTTTTGGGGGGTTAGGCAGTTATTTTGTTATTTCTTGTCCCCCCAATCGAGAGTGGGGGAAAGGTCCCCGGCCCAAAAAGGGTTTAAAGGGTTGTGTTTTTTGCTCCCTGGCCCCACCTCAGCCTTTCTGCTAGGCCCCTACCCCAACTTCAAACTTTTTCCTTAATTCTCCTACATAAGGGCTCACACAGGATCTCCAGTGTATTTTAGGGGGTGCAAGCCCAGTAAAAAAACCTTCTGGCGGCCCTTTTGGGAAAATAGGGGTTTTCCCCCAGCGGTCATGGGTTTTCTCCTGGCTTTAAGGGTAAAGAGACCCAGGGCATTTTTCATGCTAAACGGGGGTGCGGAAGTAGCTTCAGTCTGTCTAAAAAATCCGAGTATTCAAAAAATAGAGGTCCTTAAACCCAGGTCTTTTTCTCAAGCCTGTCCCCTTGGGTAAGAATCCTCTTAAGGAAAGGTTTGTAACTTTTTATTTTTTCTAAATTTAATACTACTCCCAGCATCTAAAATTTCCCCAGGTTGAAAAAATTACTCAGAGACTGTTGAAACCCATTATCAGAGCGGCCGCTTTTAAATCTTTACCCCAAGTAAGTCATTGTTACTGCATCACGTTTTTTGTATTCCTGGTTGCTCCAGAGACAAGGGTCAACTGTTATTGCGAAAATTTAATGAAAAATACCGTTGTTTCCGAACCTGGCATTGTTCGTCTAGTGTTTGGTGCCCGGGGACTAGGGACAACGAAAAATTTTTGGGTACTCAGGCCCCCTGGGGAAATTGCCCCCCCCATTTTCCCCTTCGTCCCCTTTAAAAACCCGTTCCCAGTGACAAAAACCATTTTTTAAAGGGGCCCCCCCAAAGGGTTTTCCGAGTTTTTCCCAAAGGAAAGGAAAAAGGGGCGTCACAAACAGGATAAGCGGTTGCACTACGGGTTACCGGGGTACGCTGGCCTGCGGGCCCTATAGTGAAAGGGGGAAATTTTTTTTTTAAAGTGACAGGCACCTATTTTTTTTTTTTCTTCTCTTCTTGGGGGACAAATACCCCTCCAATTCCCTTCACAATGTCTTAAGCAAGTACCCATGGGCTCTGCTTGGGCCTAGTAGTCCTTCTTCTTCATCTGCCCAATGTTGCTGCACCACCAAAATGTTGCTATTTTAAACAAAAAGTTTTCCCGCACCTTCAGTTGCTTTTAGGAGTACCATTTTTTATTTGGAACTTTAGTCTCCCCGCTATAGGGGAAAAAACCACACCACTAGTGACTTCGGGAGAGATTTCACGCACCGCCGAACTTGTTTGCTTTTCCCCGCTCAGCATTTTTCAGCTACTTTGGGCCAACTCGAAAAGGGCCTGGTTAGGGAAGTTGTTCATGGCCCGTACTGAGAAAACCACCCGGGCTAACAAATCCCCCTTTACGCCTGGAAAAAATTTTGGTACGTCACCAAAGGGAAAAACCCCCTAAAATTCATACAAAAAGAAGCCCGGAAAAAGGGGGGGTGAGGAGCTGGGTTTTTGCTTTGCACTTTTTTAATTCCGCCAAGGGCCCTACAAAGGGGGACCTAGGGGGGCCGTCAGGGTGCGGGAGCATAATTTCTGACGCTTCATTGAAGGAGTGGGGCTCTAGAATGGCAAAAAAAAGTAACTACGCATGGTTTTGCAAGGAAACATATGCCATTTCTGATTTCCCAAAATCTGCTTTTCGGGGGAAACGGGTTTACTTTTGTACCAGGTAAAAACCTTCTTCAATTTCCCCCGGGCCCGGCTGGTGGGAAAACCCTTTTTGGGATTGCACCATTCGCCTCTTCCGTACAAGCTGTCCAAGCAGCACAGGGCCAAACCTTTTACCCTTTCTTTTTTACAACCTTTATACCCTTTCCCAAAATTGTTGGCTACTTGCCAAGTTCTAAAAGAGTTTAAAAAGGGGACCCACGCCAATTCCCCACAAGAGTCATTGTAAGCAGAAAAATGTAAAAATCCAGAGCCCGGGGCATGGGCCGTTTCCCAAACCCCGATTTGGCCCCGGGCCCCAAGATTTTTTTCACGGAAAGACCTTACTGAAACTACTGTTAAAGTCCAAAGGGCAAACCCCCGCTTTCGATGCTTCCAGTTAAACGGGGGTACCCCCGAGTCCAAGGGCCGTCACTCGGGAGGTAGAACCACAGGGCCCCGGGAACCGCAATGGTTCTCAAAGGGTTCCCCTTTGCCCTGGGCCGATGTAAAAAATCTGGATAGAAAGGTACCTCTTTAAGCCCTTGTTTGGTACAGGCTTTTAAGTTACTTTGTGCCCCACACATTTTTTTAGAAAAAATTGGGGTTTCCCGATGTGTTATTTTCCGGCTGGGAAATTTAAAATTGAAATTTTTTTGCGGGTAATGGCCAACCCAAACGAACAAATAGGGTCGGGGCCTACTGTACGATTGGTGACCCTACATTGCATAGACCCAAGGGTGTGATAGTTACAGAGGTTTTAGGGGATAGCCCTTTCTGTAAATTTTTGGTTGGAAAATCTTTCGTCAGGGATTTTACTGAAGTTTTACATGCTTTACATGCTTACTTTGGGCCCCCTGCTTCCTTTCCCCCTATAGGCAAACAGTTCAGAAAAACTATCAAAGCGCCCCGTTTGTCAACAGAGATTTGTTAATGATGTGGAGAGATTTTCCGTGTCCGCAAATTTGGCGGCTGTTCAATTTTTTTTACCAGCCAACAGTTTAAAACCCCTTTTTCTGGTGCCCAGTTCGGGCCAGGACTAGACCAAAGCCGGGCTACGAAACTCTTTCTTGACTCCATTGAAATTGTTTGGCCCCACCTCTTGTTAAAACAGCTAAAGGGCATCGTAACCGTCTCGAATGGTCAGGTTCCCCTACGCCTTGTAAACCCCGTGACTCCCCCCGCGAGCTTCACAAGGGTTTTCCAAATGTCGCCCATGCTCTCCAGGGTCGAAAAAAGGAGGATGTCTTTTAGTGAAGAGCTATCGCTTACCAGAATTTTATTAGAGCTTCCGGTTTTTGACTCCCACAACCCTATACTCTCTGGTGGGAGAATCAGCATTGGAGTTTAATTTCCCCCCTCGAGGAAAATCAAAAGGAGGGTTTGCAAATTTGCTAAAGGACACCATGCAGATTCGGGAAAAATTCTCCCTTTTTTTTGGCAAAAAACCAAAACCCCCTTAGCAAAGATAAAAAATGGGGGATAAAAACCCCCCTTTAAGGAGAAACACCCGGGCCTTTTTCCTCCGGCCCGTATAGCAGGTGGGAAAAAACTCATTAAGGAAATGAGGGGCACCAAGGTGATACAAGAAAAACCAAAGTTCCCTGGGGCCCCCAAAAGTCCTTGTGAAAAAAGATTGGATGGGAACATAGGGGTTTTTTCGTTGATTAAAAGGGAAATTAAACGGGGATCACACACAAAGTTGGGCCCACCCCATTCCACGTATCGAAAGGATCTATTGCTGCTCTGGGGGACCCCTTTCCTACTTTCGACACTTGACCTCGCAAGGGGATATGGGGAAGTCCCTTTGGGCCCCCGGGGGACAGAGAGAAGACAGCATTTTTCAACACCGATGGGGACTTTCGGTTTTACAAGCTTGCCTTTTGGGTTGTGGAAAGCCCCTGCTACCTTTCCAGCGCTTGATGGAAAGATGCCTCGGTCAAGGGTTTAAATTTCAAAGTGTCCCCGCTCTATCTGGACGATGTGTTTTTCTATTCCCGTACCTACGATGACCACATCAAGATTTGGCCGAAATGTTCCAGGTCCGGTTGACCATGGGCCCCAAGAAACAAAAAATCTAAGTGCCAAACCCACTCAAACCCGAGTAAACTCCCTTTGGGGCTTTTGTGAGTGTGAAGGAATAAAACCTGCCCCCAGAAGGGCTCAGCCCGTGGAAAAATTTGGGGCACTCCTAAAAAGTTAAGGAAGTAAGAAATTTTCTTGGATTTGCCGGCTATTACCCCCGATTTTATACCACACTTTGCACAAGTGCGGAAACCCCCTTACCGAAAAAAATTGTGGTTGTCCCCGAGGGGCACTATGACCGGGGAAAATTTTTGGGTTTAAATGGTCGGGGCCGGGTTTAAGAAACGCGTTTTCCCAAAACCCTTAAAAAAAATTTCGGCAAACGCCCCAATCTTGGCCCCACCCTGATTTTAACCATCCTTTTTCTATACACGGATGCAAGTTTTTAGGGGCCTAGGAGGGAGTCCTGTGCCAAATTCAAGGGACAAACCCAAGGGAAAAGGGGTTTTTGAAAGCCGCCGAAAAACCCTGAGGGGAGCGGAAAATTTTAAAGCCCCCAAATAAGCTCGTTCAAGCTAAAACTACTTGCCCCTCGTGTGGGGCCCTCCTGAGAAAATTTTTTTGGGTTACCTCACGCTACACCCTTCACCCTTTTTCTCGGACAAACAACCCCTTGCAAACCTCAATTTCCGCACGGCTTGGTGCCCTTTGGCAAGTTGGGCATCCGACTGGCCAAATTTAACTTCAAGAAAATTTCCCAGGGGGGCAAAACAAAACCGTGAACGCTGACCGTTATCCGGCCTTCCTAAAAAGGGGAGGAGCCACCAAAAGGAAGACGACGGGAAAACGGGGGAAATGCCCCCCCTTTTATCAGAGATTTTGTTTCGAAAGGGAAAAAAAATTTTACTGCGCCTAAAACCTGATAGAGGGGCATTTAAATTTAAGTTTGATCCCTATCAAGACTTTTTCCCCATGGAAACCCATTCCAAGATGGTCCAGGGGTTCTTGGAGGGGAAAACTACCATACCCCTCTACTGGGAGAATCCCGTTTAGGATCAGGAAACCATACCCTGACGTGGAACTACGAAAGTCTCGGAGGGCAAAAGGAAAAAACTCTTTTTTAACAAAGGCCTAAAGTGGAAAACTCTCTGGATCCCCGGGTTTTAGGCGAGAGACGCCACCAGATCCCTTATCCCCAAAACGTGATTTCTAGTTTGTACTCGGCCTATCATGACCAGTTCCGGGGCCCTTTTTGGTGTTACAAAACCCAAGCAAACCATCCGCCAGAGATTTATTGGGGTCGGCTTGAGGAAAACCCACATTGGAAAATGGTGTAATGAGTGCCCCCCCCCGCAAAATATCCAAATGCCCCGGGGGAAAGGAAAGCAAAAGGGACCCTTTTCCCCCCAAATTTTTTCTTTGGGAAAGGGCCAAAAACCCAATTTTTGCCCTTTGACTTTTTGAAATTGGCTCCCAAAAAGATCTGGGTTTACATTTTCGCCCTTTAAAGATGGTCGCCACTACCCAAGTGGGTAGTTTTTGTTTTTGTCAGGACTTAAAAGGGTCGTACTAAAGCCATCTTTTTTACAGGGAGTACGTGAAACATTGGTGCCCGAGTCCCTATTTTAAAAGACCGGGGTCCCGCATTTGAATCCCAGCTCTTTCCAAAAACTTTTTTCCCCATGAAAGAAAAAGTTCGCACTACGCATACACCCCCCAAGGGGGTGGGGCCCATGCGAGAAAAACAACCAAATGTTTTTTAACATGTTTAGAACACTTCTTTCTAAGAAGAAAATGGCCCCAGTTTGCTAGAGAGATGGTTTTAAAACAATAACACCCTCACTGTTTCCCCGGGGTATTCACCCTTCTATTTATGTTTTGGACTAAGGTCAACTCCCCCCAAGACCCTGTTTGGGTAAAGTTCCCGACTCCCTAAAACCCCCTGCCTAATACAGATTGGGTACGAAAACCAAAGGAGGGTTCAAGATGCCCAGGGAAAATTTTTGACAGAAGGATGGAAGAAACTGCAGAAACAAGAAGGTCATACAACCCAAAAAGGGGGAAAGCGAAAAATCCCCCTCTGACAAATTGGACTGTTTTGGGAACCCGAACCTACACGTGACTTCCATACCTTACCCGAATCTGATGTTATGAAGTCAAAAGCCCGGGATGGCACCCCAGACTGTACACCGTAAACAGGTTAATAGTTATGTACCAGAGAAGATACCAAGTTTCACAGCACCTTCTCACCCCACCTTGTTTCATGTTATACCAGCCAGTACCAGTGTACTCCGCCAAGAGAACCCTCCTTTGAGGACAACCTTGAGTGTAGTCCCGGAGTCGATTGCTAAGCTTTACTCAATCGAACTTGAAGGCTTTAACCCAAACTGCGTCTTTTACACAACCGATGGAGTCCGCGGAGTCGATTGACTAATCTCTTTTCATTCTGACTTGTCTTGTGGCCTTTGCAACCTGGCTTAAACGGTTGTCTAGTGACTTCACACGATTATGCTCCTAGATAAATATCATATTTTAATATGACGGTGTTTTGCAATTGCTTCAGTATCATTGTACGAGGTTAAATTAAATAGAGTGGTTTTACATTAACATGTACAATTGAAACCATAAAGTTTACCATACACATATATAAAAAGACACATATGCTTCTTTTATCAACTTGGGACCAAGCCATAAGGATGATGTTGTCCTTTGTAAGCTTCTGGTTAATGGCATCCATCTGAGTTATTTAGTGATGGGACAAATCTGTGGATGTTTTTATAACACACTACCATAAACAACACTGCTCCTGTGTGTTCTTCATCATTGGGTATGTCTAAACTAAATCAAGCCTAATATCAGGCAAGAGAGTTGTGGACTTACACAAGTATGGTTCATCCTTGGTGCATTTCTACCTGAAGGTTTCTCGTTCATACCGTACATACCAATTTATACACTAAGTAAAAACAAGATCGGGAATGTCAAGCCATCATACCACTCAGAGATGAAGTGCTTTTGGTCAACAACCCAAGAGCAAAAGCAAATGACCTTGTGAAGATGACTGGCAGACACTGCTATAATGTCGTACATTATCCACAGAGTTCAATGAGTACAGTATCATCACGGGGCCGAAAGACCCCTCTGCAGGAAGTAAGCCATTAACTCCACAAATAAAACATAGAAAAGGACCAAGATTCATGTTTGCTAAATGCACAGGAACAAAGACCTTACACTTTTTGGAGCCATGTCTTGAGGTCTGACGGAATTAAAAATTGACCTGTTTGAGCCTTTAATGGCCATTCGTTAGTGGCTTAGGAGCAAAAAGGTAGAAACGCTTGGAAGCCTAAGAACATCATCCCCACATAGTGACTAACACTGTTGTGGATGCCTCTGTTTGTGGGGTTGTTTTGCTCCAGGAAGGACTAGTGCTCTTTACCAAAATAGATGGCATCTTGAAGGAAAGGACGGGAAGCGAAAACAAAAGGCTATCAACATCAATCACAAAAAATCAGGAAAATTTGATCATAAGAAAGCGCCTGTACAATGGGCACGGCCCGTGGTAGTAATTCAAAAAACTACCCAAGTAATTTAATAAAGAAGCAATCGCATCTCTAGATGACTGGTATACTACTAAAAAAGTGGAAACCCATAGTTATATGAGTATTTAAAAACTAAATATGCGCAATTTACTAATAACATTAAAAACTTTGACTCAGGAGCACTATATCTAAAAGAGGAATTTATTTTCATACAAACTAAACGGAAACCACTACAACCTTTCTTTTACAATTTACCGAAAGTGCACAAAGACAACATGCAAAACCCCCCGGTAGACCTTAATCTCAGGTATATAGGGGTTCCAACTTTATCTAACCTCTCATTTTTTGGACACACCTATTACAGCCATTAGAATAGAAAAATTTGCCTGAGTTTTACTTAAAGATTCAGATACTGTACTACACTCAGGAGATCGTCTTTGGTCAGGCACATCACACACTGGAATGACAAAATTTATTTTTTGAGCAGTCCTCGATTTGTGACGGCTCTCTTTTCTAATATTGAACATTTCTTGTGCTTTAATACCATTAATATTAATTTTTTAGATACTGTGCCCATTTTTTCTTCAGTTTTTAAAGGGTTTTTAATTGAAGGACTTGAAACTCATTTTAAAAAACCTTTTATTTTAAGTATGAATACACACATATCATCACAGAATGGGCACTGCCAAGTGGGGACTTGGGTTGCACTCCCTCCTTTTGCTAACCTCTTTTTGGGGTCCTTTGGATGCTCCAATTCATCAACAATAGTCCATATGTGAAACACATTAGGTACTTATAAAAGATTAATGATTGATTTATGTGTATCTGGGAGGGTGATCTAAATAGATTCCTATCATACAATTTTGTCGATCTTCTTAATTGTAAACATCTGCGGGTATACAATTTACAGCTAACTCAAGCCCGCAGTGAATTTAACCTTCATCAATTTACTTTTGTATAATAGAGAACAACCAATTATTGTCTAAAAAACTTTACTTTACTAGCTACAGTCTCTTATTGTTATGTGAGCGTTTAAATCAACACCATCAACGTAGTTGGATAAGGAATTCCCTTACGGTCAATACCGCGCATTCGAAAAAAATTGTACTGCATACCAAAAGTGTTCTTCTACACAGCAGAGACACTCACAACTATAATTTTTACATAAAGGTTACCCAGCAACTACTAAAGGGGGGCAATTACCCTTATCCCTGACTGACTAACATCTGGAATTTAAGAGTAAAAAAAACAAAAGCTGATTTCAACCATCTTTTATTCATTGCCATGCACAACTCCCAATACAGGGAAGTGCTATATATAATTTAATAAATAGCCACATGGAAGCCTTCTAGCTAAGAGATCAACCATTCTATAGGAGCATCACAGAAAGACCTCAATTTATCTATAGAAAATCCAAAACTTTAAAAAATTATCCTGCTGCCTCCCGTCTTGAGACAACATAATAAAGATTCCTACAATTACAGAGAATAAACCACATTTTGTAACATCTGGATCGTCGGCATTGTTACCATCTTTGCTGCAAGTGGACTATAGCATAACAGTGACCATTTCCTTCTATTCCACGTGGAGAAAAATTTAAAAATGAATGATCAACCTAAACTGTGCCAGCACGTACGTCGTGTATCTCTTCACATGACAATGCTGGTTCCTCCAATACGTGGGTAAGGACCAATACAAAAATTTATCCGCAGAATAGTAAATCCATCTTTATGATATTAAAGCCATAAACGTATGGTTCTTACAGTTATTCCGCGCCACCTTAAGCGGAATTTCACATGTGATGAGGAGATAAAACTTTAGTATCACAACCATTGAAACAACATCCCTGAGTCTCACCCCGATCGTGCGAAACCAAATGGAAAATAGGTACCGTGAGTCTTACTGGATGTATAAATTGAATTCACTCAGACCTCACGGTTTTTAAAATTGAAATACACGAGTCTATCTTTAAATAAAATTTTAGTAAATTTCTCGAGTTTCTCATGATAAGCTTTTTTAATTTTTATATGTAGCGTATTCTAAAAAGGACATCTGATCGGATAGCTTGATGGTATGTCAGCGAAACGAGTTAATGTTTGCTTCAATAAAAATTCAGACAAGAATAGCGATTGCTTCTCGTCCTTTACTCTTCTATCGCTCTAGTTATAGCAGATCTAAATTCAACTAACGGCAGTAACATGTCTTTGTATATCTACATTTATCTTCATCCCTGGCGTTCCCCGTGAAATCCTAGGCAGAATACGTTTCGGGTGCTGCTTCCTCACTTTGGAAATCAACCGAAAGAAAAGTGCCACAAATACGGTATATGCGCGCTGTACCGGTCAATCTTTGTACAGCCGCCAACTAGCGGTGAGCATGTACAATTCCTAGGTTGATTTTATTATTGTCATAGGATATTCATCTGCACTTTGTTTCCAGCTTTTTATTCACCCAATGATACTATCCATCTGAGGGTGAATACTTTTCTACCTATAGCGAGAAAAACCATACATATGTGTCTTTTTATATAGTTTTAACTGTATATACTGGCTGATAGTTTGATCCACCATCCAATGGTGCATATTAAAAGTACGCAGTACATATTATTTAATTTAGATTGTGAAGTTCTTTACATTTGAAGAGAAAAACTTTTAACTATGGCACCATCAACAAGTACTATAGTCATAATTAGGTCATGTAGAATCGACATTTGCGTTAGGCTACGGACTGGGCGAAATTTGTTGAACGCTTTCCATTTAGCAAGGAGTCACATAGTCGAAAATAAGCTCTAACTGGAAACAGACGAAGCGTGCGAGTCAAATTTTTCTTTGCACATTCCTGCAGGAATTGGGTAATGTTATCTTTTCCAGAAGTGTAACGGATCGTCATCATTATCACCCTGGTCATATCGAAGCATAATTTCTGATCTTTGTCTAGTTACGATTGTCCATATTCATCATTTTTGCGACACTTTCTGCAATATGTTTCTTTGTAAAGATTCATATTCTTAGACTAACTGTTTCTGGAACTAGAAAAATTTGTACTTGTGCTTGACATCACCATCAATAGCAATGGCTGAAAATATCTGAACTGATCTCACACTACAGGCACTGCAATGGTTTTTCTATTCACCATGATAGGCATTGACTGCTCGGAGATTCAACTCCTCGCTTTCTGCCGAATCAGTGGCTTAAACCATTGACCTTCGTCGACTGGATCGAAGAGTGTGGACAAGGTAAACTGCATCAGTTAATGGCAGACGCTTATCTAAGTTTTTTTTCTTGACACAACTTCTTCAGTGTCCTTAGCTCATCAACTGTCCTTTGATCCCGCGTGCACAAGTGTCCATGATTTCAGCTCGAACAAGTGGTAATTAGTGACTCAATGAATTGATGCGTGTCTGCTGACATGGTCCGTCATGCCAGACAAAGCATTGCAGGAGAAAACTGTTACAGTTCCTTCAGGGGGGGGGGGACTTTTTTATTTTCCCCCATTTCACACTGTCCCAGACACAGAGTTGTTAATGCCCTGTTGCTTCCAGTGCATTGGCATATTCGGTGGCGCAGGTGAAGGAAGGGGGGGGGCTTTGGATCATGTGCAGGCAAGAACTCCAACGGGTTGGTATTTCGTTCTGCAAACGGTGAATCGTCTTGAACGTCGGCCTTGAGCTTCCTTGGTGTTCCTCGCTATTTGTGGTTCTTGATGTTTCAGTGACAGCTTCAGCTTCTTCATCACTGTAATTCCTCTGTGCCCATTGTATATGTGGAAACTGTTCATCCTTGTCTATGACTGATTTGCCGCACAAATTTTTTTCAGCGAGTTCAGCAGTTTGCACAACTTGTCATTGCAGACCACTGACTTCAGACTCCAAGCAGCTCAGTCCTGAAATAGCAGTGTTTGTAACTATTTTTTCCCTTAAACTTACTGCAGCGAGTGCCGTTATCAAACTGGGAACCTTTGACATTGAATCTGTAGTTAGCACAGGAGATGCAGGGCCCCCCATGAGCGACACAGTGCACATGGTAAGATATTTTCAAAAGAGACCGATTCCTTTTTTCATGGCACTCGGCACACCATCGTGAGTGGGAGAACAATTGCTTTAGCTCTTGTGTTATGGCCACATAAACTGCACCAGTTCCTTGTGGATATGTTCTGTACACTCTGGATTTCTGCCACATGGTTTCTCGGACAAAGTCACAACCTTTCCTGTCCAGTCTTCAGTGGATAAAACCTGAACAAGCAGGGACCAAAGAAACGTGAACGGCATGATATTGTCCTGTCCACCCGTAGAACATGAGATTGACGTTTTCATGACGCCCAGATAACCTTGGACTTTGTCTTAACAGTGAGTCTTTGACATTCTGTAAATATGATTTGCGCAGAGTGGATTCGTCAGGTTATTGTCAGCTCGTGGGAAGTTTCGTGCCGAAAAAGTAGCGGAATCCGCGAATTATTCTGCATCGAAAATGTGCTCAAGGTCAGAGCCAACCACACCAGAAAGTTGGAATTTAGTTGTTCTTAGTTGGTGCAAGGCCCAACTTGTCTAGAAACCAACGCAGACTTTTCATACATGTCTTTTATAAGTGCTATGCTTCAGTCTTGTGTCTTTGGCAATTTACTTCTTAAAAAGATAAACAATACAATAAATTAGCATCAGGAGTACTAGTGGACATTATAGTATATACCAGGCTGTCCCCGGGTTAATGAAATGGGATAGAGGACCTGTAACTTTGTCTTTAGATGAATTTGTATGTAAGTCCCGGGACAAGGGTACCAGTGGGGAAAATAAAAACAAGTATTTGGTCAGCATCCCTACTAGTGCATGTTCTCCCACTTAAAAGTATGAAAGGCCTATATTTGTCAAATAGGGCGATCCTCAAATATGAGAGACAAAATAGAGGAAAAATCGAATTCCCGAAAATCTCATTGTATGATTTGGAAAGAATTTTATTTGCACATCTATGGTGGGAAAATAAGTATTTGGTCTAACCCTACAAATAGCAAGATTTCTGGTTCAAAGCCTGTACATCTTCTTCTTTAAGAGGCTCTCTAATCCTCCACTAATTACCTGTAGTAATTGGTACCTGTGTGAACTTATCAGTATAAAAGACTCTGTCCACGACCTCAGAACAGTCACCACTCCAAACTCCCACTATGGGTGATGACCAAAAAGCTATCGAAGGACACCAAGAAACAAAATTTTAGCCCTGCACAGACTGGGAAGACTGAATCTGGGCATAGGCAAGCAGCCTTGGTGGAGATGAAAAATCAACTGTGGGGAGCAATAATTAGAATAATGGAAGATGTACAAGACCCCTGATAATCTCCCTCCTCATTGGGGCTACCAAATAAGATTCACTCCACCTGTGGGGTCAAATTGATCACAAGATTGGTGAGCAAAAAATCCCAGACCCACCGGGGGACCTAGTGAATGACCTGCAGAGATGCTGGGACCAACTTAAACAAAGGTTCCATCAGTAAACACACTACAACCGCCAGGGGAATAGATCCTGCAGTGACCAGACGTACCCCTGCTTAAGCAGTATAATGTTCCCAGGCCACGTCTCTAATGTTTTCTAGAGAGCATTTGGATTGATTCTAGATAGACGTATTGGGAGAATGTCATATGGTCACATGAAACCCAAAGATCGGATAGCTTGGTAGAAACACACTCGTCGTGTTTAGACGGAGAGAGATTACTGTGCTGCAGCACAGAACCACTTACTGTGAAGCATGGAGGTTGCAGCTATTGGGTGGGGGGCAACATCAAGCTTTGGGGCTGTTTCTCTAAAGGGGACCAGGAGACTGATCCATGTACATGAATGAAACCAATGGGGCCATGTATTGTGAGATTTTGAGTGCAAACCTCTCTTCCATACAGCACAGGGCATTGAAGATGAAATGTGGCTGGGTCTTCTGCATGACTATGATCCCAAGCACATGCTAGGGCAACTAAGGAGTGGGATTCATAAGAAAACAATTCAAGGTCAATTGGAAGTGGCCTAGCGTGTCTCAAGATCTCAACCATAGAAAACTTTTCGGAGGGAGTTGAAAGCACTGTAGATTGCCCAGCGACAGCCCCAATACATCACTGCTCTAAACGGAGAACTGCATGGAGGTAAGGGCAAACATACCAGCATTAGCTGTGTGAACCTTGTGAAGACTCTCACAGAAAAACGTTTGACTTCTGTCATTGGAACGGGGTAAGTTGGGGGGACTGCCATGTATTTGACTTTATGGGCAACTAGAATGAGTTGTCTGAAACAGATGTCTCACCTTAGATATTTTTATTCACTGGCGAATAGCAATGATGTTCACACAACGCAGAACGTAGCTGTTGACATTGTGTAGGGACTGAAATCTGATGATGTGTTCCAACTCAAAATACACGCTGCAGGTAGACTGTTGTTTAAACCGGCTTGGGGTTACAGTTAATTGCGCTGAGCATCAATGGACAATGTGTTCCCAGAAGTGTTCTTTGTAACAGGTTCACCTAAAATATTTTCCAAACATCTGATCGTTCTCCGGAACGGACATAGCCACAATTTTGACTCCGGGGTTTTAAAAACAGTGAATTTATTTATCGTGTTCTTCGGCAGTCAATGAATGATGAACACTGACAATATTTATTGGTGATCGAACTTGTAAGTGCCTGATGACATGATGTGTCAAACGTTTCGATTCAAGAGCAGAACCTTGGGCAAGTATCGGATTTCTGTAGATGTGACAGTATTTAATGAAGTAAAACTAATTTATTTAACAAAAGTAAAAAGCACGGATAACTAATTATAGCCTCTAAATGACTCCTCATCCACAAACTAACCACTTAAAGCATTTAAAACAAGCATTAAGGTATGTTTTTTTATCTCTGTTTGTTTCAACAGATAGGAAAGCAAAGTGGAGGTGGAAATTTTTCTAATTTTCCTTTTTTTTAATATTTTTTTCCATCTTCACTGGAACAATGGTAGATGTGACCATGGAAATGCAATCAACATTCCCCAGATTATGCTGTTTCCATAGTTATCCCATATCGTGTCCCTAGTGGCGCTAATTTTGGCTAAACCACAAGCTAGTAGGGAAGAGCACCCACTTGACTTTGGCGGTCTCATTTTCAAAAATGATTTATATTAAGGGCGTCACATTTAGGTTTGGGAATTATAAGGTGCTAAAACTTAATAAACACCCCTAACAATGAACCCCCTTATTGGAAACTTCACGTAATGAGTTTATCCAGAGTGTGCATCTACCACACAGGTGTTTCTAAAGTTTTTTCAGCTTAAGACTTATGAAAATAAGAATTTTTTTTTCCAACAATCTCCAATATTTTCAGCTGAAAAAATTAATTTGTACAAAGAATAATGGAAAAAACAGCCCTAATTTTTGTTATGCAATTCCTCTTCCAAGTTCGTCCAATACCCTATATTTGGGTGTAAACTCTCTGTGTGGGTGCATGGCAGGGTCGTAACAAAAGGAGGGAGCGCTAATGGGCCCTCTGGAACACAGATTTTTGGTGGGTGGCCAATGTCACATTTGCAAAGCCCCCATATTAGCAAGAACAGGTGACTCCATCCAGAAAGTCACCCTATTTTGGATTAATTGCAATGATATACATTTTAATAAAAAAGTTTTTGTTTTATTACTTTACTCAATGGAAATATGTCTATAAAAAAAAAAAAATTTGTGGTTTTTATGTTGTCCTTTTTATGACAGGCCATTAAACTTTTTATTTTTCTATTTATGGAGCTGAGTTATCGGCTGGTTTTTATTGATTACACAGTATGGAGGTTCATAATATGACGCTTTGGTCACTTTTTCTATTAAGGGTTTTTGCGGTGTGTTTTCGACTAATTACAAGCATCATGCTAGTGTTTTTTATTTTTATTTTTTTTAAAGTGGTCACCCTTGTGATATAAATCACATTGCTGGCTTTTACTCAGCAGGTCTATACGATTACATTGATACACCAAATTTTGTATATTTTTTTTATGCTTTTTATTGCTTTTACATCAAAGATAAAACCACTTATTCAAAATGGAAAACACAGTCTATTGTGTACGCGAGATGTTATAGCAGTTGTTTTTTGAGGATGAGCTGACGTTTTTAATTGATATGATTTTTTTGGTGTGAAAAGGCTTTTTGATTGGTTTGAAATCCATTATTTGAAAGGCATGGCGTGAAGGAAAATACTGCTATCCTAGTAGTGTTTTTTATTTTTGAACATTGTTCATGTGCAGTATTTGTGCCCAAGTTACGTTTGCCTCTGTTACTAGGTCGTTATGATTACGGTGATACAGTACACCAGTTTGATATTTTTTTTTTACGTTGAATGCGCTTTAAAAAAAAATGCTTTTTTTTGGGTAAAACAATAAGTATGCATCGCTATCCCAATGATACGCCATAAAACAGTTTTATTTTTCTGTAATCACAGAGTGTTGTAAGGGACTTTTTTTTGTGGGATGGAACCAATGTTTCTAATTGGTACAACTTTTACGGGTTTATCATGAGTTTTTGATCGCTTTTTAATTTCAATTTATGTGCTGTGAGATGAACCAAAAATAGACAATTTTTTTTTATTCTTATTTATGACGTTACAAAATAACATGATATATTTATAGGGTATGTTTGCTATACAGAGACACCAAATATATGTTTTTTTTTTTGGGTCGATCTGGAAAAGAGCATTGTACATGTTTTTATTTTATTTTTTTGGTTCCCCCTTTTTTTTACTTTTTTTCACTTTTCCTTCTACGGGCACATTGTATCGGTATATGCAGCACTTGCTGGTCAACTCACCACATGACCAACTATTGTAAAATTCTTCAAATTGCGACCACATTTGGTTATAGATTCCAGCTCTCCACAGTCGACAAGCCTGCTTGCATTTAATCTGGGATAGGGACAGGAATAGATCACCGCCCAAACTTGTCATCTGAGAAAACTGTGTTGGAATCTATACAAAAATGTTTCCAACATCTGGAAGCTCTTCACCCAGCTTTACCAGACACCTGAAAAAGCAAAGCAATAAACAGGGACTGGGAAAGCACATTACAACCATAATAACATATAGGGCTTCTACAAAGGTGGTCACCTTTGTCCCGACACGTTGGCTCCTTTCTCACGTTGGCTCCTGTCTCAAGGGGCTCTTGCCGACAATATAGTGGGCTCCTGATGACAATGAAGGGGGCTCATGGCTCCTGGGATTTAAGGGGGCCTCTTGCTGACAATCAGGGGCTCCTGCTGACAATCAGGGGCTCCTGTCCCTGGGATTTAAGGGGGCCTGCTGACAATCAGGGGCTCATTGCTGACAATCAGGGGCTCCTGTCCTGGGAATTTTAAGGGGGCCTCCTGCATGCTTACACAACAAGTGGGCTCCTGGCCCTGCGATCTAGGGGGCCTCCGATGACAATCAGGCTGGCTCCATGCTTGCAGACAATCAGGGGGCTCCTGTCCCTGGGATTTAAGGGGTCCTCCTGCAGTGATGTCGAGAAGCAAGTGGGCTCCTGGCCCTGGGATTAAAGGGGGCTCCGTGGAATGGGGGCTCCTTGTATTAAGGGGGCTCTGGACCCTGGGATTTACGGCTCCTGCTGAGTGCTGACAAATTCAATCACATCTTCTTAAACAGCTAAGGTGCTGCTACTGTCTGTGCTGCTCTGTGCTCTCAGTGCTCTCTCTGGCAGAAAATGGTCTCCTACTCCTCACTCGCTGCTCGCTTTTACTGTGGCGCGAATTGTGGGGACTGACGTCACATCCGGAGGTCAGGACCCCTGCACAGCAGGCACAGCGTAGCAGTGGGGGAGGGAGCGGAAGGACATTGGGCGTTGTGGGCGGGTGACGCGTCGCAGAGCAGTGGGGAGGAGCGGTAGACATGGGCGTTGTCGGGCGGTGACGCGTCGCAGAGCAGTGGGGGTGGTGCGGAAGACATGGGCGGTGTCGGGCTTAGGTGACGCGTGCAGTCCGAGACTCGGCAAGGTTATTATACGCCCGAGCGCGGAGCTGAGTGGCGACACTGAAAGGCGCATAGCAGGGCTTGGCACTGCTAGCAGAGCAGGTGAAACATTGATTGTTGCGCCTGCGCCCGCTGCCGCCTGCCGCCGCCGCAAGACGTACCTTTGCACGCTGCTAACGACATTGGCACATAAAACCAATCGGCTGGCGGCGGCGGGTGCGGCGGCGGCGCCCCGGGGACTACTTGAAGTTACAACGTTTCTCATCCCAGCAGGCTACTAGTAGTACAAATATGCCTGTGCCAGTTGCACCCACCCCCCCTCCCTATTGCTGACTCTACCAATTACGTGCCAACCTCCAGCGGTAGTTCCTCAATCCTGTTACCATTTCATGCAGATGGTGAGTGTGCATCACCCCTCAGAAGATCTGAGCGCTAACATAAGGAAACCACCACCGGTATGCTAAGAAGAGGTGATAAAGATGCTGTACTGTATGATTATATATATACCTGCTTGTACATTATGTTTGCCATAATATATTTTATTGCTGTATATTTGTATTGCCTTGTTAGGTTAGATAACTTTTTCCATGTAACGGTTAAAGCCTAACGCCTGGTCTCAGACCAAGCACCTTGTTCCACTAATACCCAGCATATGGATGAGAGGAATTGCCTTTTATTTCCCTAGTGCCTGCCACAGCAGCTTGTGATGACGTTGGTTCTAATTGCCCAACCGAGAAACTCTTTGCTACCACAGGGACAATACCAGTCTATCCAAAGTGTTCTTGACCATGGTTATTTGCACTATAATTGTTTTTAACCCAGTGTTGTGTCTCTTATGTCTATTAGCACTAATCAGCGTTGTTTAGACAGTCGAACGAGGTCGGTTCTTTTCAGAGGCGGAAGATTGTAGTGACCACGGCACTGAAGATTTCTTTGTTCCATATATTTGCTGTATTCTGTACAATGTTTCAGTGAGAAACAGATTCATAATATTGCAGTCTAAAGTATCTCTCCCTAGGTCGCCCTCTGTGTTTGGTTCCTTGATATAACATTTGCCTATGTTTAACATGTCTATACTGCTGATTGGCTGAATTACTGTCGTTCAATAATGATGCAATAGCTCTTGACATGTGACCCTTCTGCTACATTGCAAAACACCAATGGCTGGCCAGAGGCAGTTAGGGCAGTTAGGCAGTTTAGTTAGTTAGTTTCTGCTCCTCCATCGGGAGGTGTGCGAGGTCTCCGGCAAGTCAAGGTGTGTGTTGTCTCCCTGGCTCACCTCAGCCATTCTGCTAGGCCCTAGCCTCCCTCAAACCTGCCCTTAATTCTCCTACCACCTAAGGGACTCACACAGGATCTCCAGTGCTACTCAGGAGGGTGCAAGTCCAGTCAGAAAACCTTTGTCCGACCGTCTGGGAATAGAGGGTTTCTCCCACCACGGTCATAGTCTTCTCCTGGATTTCAAGTCAGAGATCCATGCACTTCTCATGCGTCAACGCGTGCGGAAGTAGCTTCAGCTGTCTCAAATCCGAGTATTCAAGAATCATATGTCCTTCAAACCAGGTTTTTTTTCTCAAAGCCTGTGCCTTGGTGTAAGAATCCACTCTTCAGGATAAGGTCTGTAATCAGTTATCTTTCTAAAGTAATACTACTCCCAGCATCTCAAGTTACAGAGTCTGACACATACTCAGAGACTGTTGTATCATTATCAAAGCGGCCGCTATTACATCATACTCAAGTCAAGTCATTGTTACTGCATCACAGTTATTGTATTCCTGGTTGCATCCAGAGACAAGGGCTCAACTAGTTATTGCTGCAAATAAATGCAACTACCGTTGTTTCCGAACCCTGGCATTGGTCGTCTAGTGATTGGTGTCTTGACTAGGGAAAACGAGAATTTTTGGGTATTCCAGGTCCCTGGGGAAGTTAGCCACCATATTACCCTCGTGCCATACACCGTTACCCGTGACAACAACCATCTTAAAGGGGCCACCCCAGGGTTCCGAGTATGCCATATGCCCCTGGTAGGTAGGTATACATCCCTCTGTAGGTAGATAAGCAGAGATAAGTAGATAAACAATAACCTATAGATGGTATGTATGCATACCCTCTGTAGATAGGTAGGTATATATGCCCTCTGTAGGTAGGTAGATAGGTAGGTATAGAGTCCCCTGAAGTTGGTAGGTATATATGCCCCCTGTACAGGGGCATAACTACCAAGGAAGCAGACATAGCAGCTGCCACGGGACCTGAGTCCTAACAACAGTGCTCCCGGCTTCCTGCTTCCCGGCGCTGGTGCTAGCTAGATGGCCAGAGTTAGGTAGTTACAGATGCTGCTGGTGCTGGGACTTAACAGACCCATATCATCTCTGTAGTAAGTACAGGGGGTTGTTTCCCACTGTATTTCCCCTGTAACTGGGACTAATATATCAGACCCAGCCAAAAAATAAATAAAAAAAAACTTTATATAATATTGCCCCCAAAGGCCTTTTTCTAATCTTATAAAGGGCAAAATGTGTATAATAAAGTATTAAAAAAAACACACACGCAAAATAAAATATTATTGAAAAATACATTAATAGCTCAAATCACAACTTTTACGCCCGCCTCCAGTGATGGAAAAGTGATACAACTGCAAAATTTATTTTAGTGCCACTTTTACTGTTAAAAAATAAATGAATAAAACAATGTGAAAAACAGACTTTTTAATATTTTTAACTATTTTCCCTCAAATTATAAAAAAAATAAAGCCATAAAAATAAAGCCTAACATATCACGGAAAAAAGGCAAATTTATTTTTAGAATAACCAAATAAGAGAAAGTATTATAGAATTCAAGCCTGCATATACTATGGAAAAAGAAAATGTACCTGATCAGGAAGGGGATAAAACAACCCGATCAGGAACTGGTTAACCCCTTACCGACATTTGTCGTACTCATACGGCAATGTCGGGTAGGGGTTCCCGCAAATTGCCGTATGAGTACGTCAAGGCGATCTTGCGCGCTCACAAGCGGAGCGCGCAAGATCGGCCGGCATGAACCCAGCGGTATATTAACGCTGGCATCATGCCGCAACCCCCACGGCCGGTGTCCCCGCCGGCCGCGGGGGTATTAACCCCCCGATGTCGCGACAACGTGGTCGCGACATCGCGGCTGCGGGCGGCAGGAAATGAGCTCCTGCTGCCCGCGACTCGGCGCAGAACGGCGCTGAGTGCCGCTACTGAATCTCCTACCAGACAGCCCGGACGCTGAATGACAGCATCCGGGTTTGTTTTGGTGACGTCAAAGATGCCCACAATGCATTGTTTGGGCAGCGTGAACCCGACAGTTGCCATGGAGACCAGCATACAGCTATAAACTGACGATCGTTCATGCAATTCCCCCCTGGGGGAAAGTGTAAAAAGTATGAAAAAGTTAAAAAAAAGTAAAACACAAACACAAAAAATAAAATAAAAACACGTACATCGCCCTTTTCCCCCTTTACAAACGCCAAAACGCCCTAAAAAAGATCAAAAAATAAATAAAGTACCCATATTTGGTATCGCTGCGTGCGTAGCGACCCACCCTATAAATCTGTCATGTTAATTAACCCGTACGGTGAACGCCGTAAAAAACCCCCCCAAAAAACAGTCACAGAATAGCGATTTTTGTTCATCCCGCAGTAAAGTTATCCCGTCATTTATCCCGTATGGCGAATACTGTAAATGAAGCCCAAAGACAATGGCGGAACTGCATTTCCCCCCTCCATTTCCATGACCCAATGCTAAAAAAAAAAACTACGGAACACCTGTGCGCCCAAAATGCAAAATACACCCTTAGGTGAGATCCCTGAGGGGCGTTGAATCCAAAATGGAGCAACTTCTGGAAGGTTTCACCTGTTTTAGTACTTTGGGGACTTTGGAGATGTGACATGGCCCCACCAATATCTGTGCGCCAAAAGCTAAATAGCGCTCCCTCCCTTGTACCCCCTGCCATGCACCCAAACAGCAGTTTACACCCACATGTAGGGTATTGCCGAATTTGGAAGAAATTGCGTAACACAATTTTGGGGCTTTTTTTTTCCAAGATTCCTTGTAAAAATTAAACATTTTCAGCTAAAATTGCAGATTATTGGAAAAAATATATATTTTTTTATTTTCAGAGCCGAACGCTAAAAAAATTTGTGAAACGCCTGTGGGGTAGATATACTCACTACACACCTGGATATATTCCGTAAGGGGTGTAGTTTCCAATATGTTTTTTTTTTTTAGGGGTATTTATTAAGTTTTGGAACCTTAGGGTGTCCGCAAACCTGAAATGGCCCCTAAATATAATCGTAATGAAAATGAGACCCCAGAGTCCAGTAGGTGCTCCTCCTATTCTGGGGCTTGTGGTTGAGCCAAATAATGCACTAGGGCCACATGTGGGATATCTCTGAAAACGGCAGAATATGGGAATCAATATTAATTTGCATTTCCCTGATCACATTTACCGTATTCTTGTTAATAATGTATAAAACAATTGAAAATCTGCAAAAAAAGGGAAATTTTGAAATTTCACTTCCACTTTGCTTTAATTCCTGTGAAACACCTAATGGGTTAATAAACTTCATAAATGCGGTTTTGAATACTTTAAGGGGTGTAGTTTCTTAGATGAGGTCACTTATGGGGGTATCTAACATACAGGTCAATCAAAGTCACGTTAGAACTGGACTGGTCCCTAAAAATGGATATTTTTTCAAATTTTCTTGAAAATTTGAAAAATAATACTAAATTTATAAGCCCCCTAATGTTGTAAAAAAAAAAAAAAAGACATTTAAAAAAATGATGCCAAACTACAGCAGACATATGATAGATGCTATTTATAAACTATTTTGAGTGGAATAACTATCTGTCTTACATGCAGAAATTTTTGAAGTTTGAAATGGTAAATTTTTCAATTTTTCACGATAATTTGATATTTTTCACAAATAAACAATCATTTTTTGGACCAAAATTTCTTACTATCTTAAAGCACAATGTGTCACGAGAAAACAATCTCTGAATCACATGGATAGGTTAAAGTGTCAAAAAGTTATTCTCACATAAAGTGACACATGACAGATTTCAAAAATGGGGCTCTGTCAGAGAGGCCATAACTGGCTCCGGCGGTAAGGGGTTAAACAAAAAATCCTTGTTTTCATCATGAAATAACAATGATGGATCACCTGTTAATAAAAGTCTGCATTATGCTTATGCTCTATTATTACCCTGGAAATGTATGAACAAATTGACAACTGGATGTTACCATGTTACCATACCTGTTCTGTCCTCCCTATGTTTGCAGAGCATAAGTTGATAAGCAGTCTAACTATTTCCCAGCAAGCATTGACAAGGAGCGATGTCCGTATTTCAACTTTATTGCATAGGATAGTGTAAATCTGTGGAACATACAAAACATACACTTACTATCATGTAACAGCATGCATAACACAAGGTACAAAGAGCTGCAAACATATATACTTGTGCATAAGATACAATACTGATGAGGGTAACTGTAAGCAACAGCTATTGGCATAGAATACAACACTATACAATGTGTAGTTCTGATTGGCAGTTTAACCTTACCAGCAATGCTTACTGTAGGTTCTGGATGGGAGGGAATGGTGAAATATGACTTCCATATACATATGTACAGAGAAAATAGCTGCTGATGAGGAATATTATGATGTCAGCAGGTGGTCATGTGACAGAGTATGGTAGCTCTCATGGGACACATTATGGTTGACATGTCAGAAAAGAGGCGCCTCCATGCCAGTTTTAAGGCGCATTAAAAGAGTGTATAGTGCCCCTGAATGAAATAGCCTTTCAAAAATCTGGCTTGTGGTATACCTGGCATAGTATACCTGATGCGCCTAATCTAGGCGCATAGCATAATTTAGGTGCATAGCATATCAATGCTAGATATTTTATGCGCCTACTGTAGGCGCATTCAAATGTGTCGTGCCTGGTGTATGATGCACCTAGTTTTGGTGTACGACAGTTCATTTATATAGAGAATAGGGTGTCAACAGTTTTTTTGGTGCAACCCTAATTAACAATAAAAACAATTGGAAACTAGATGGAGCTGTTGTAACTAAACAGAAATACATAAGAAATATAAGAAAATATCGCTGAAGCATATTGCTGAGGCACAACACTCCCAGTCTGGTACCCAGGGTATCACATAAAAACATCTTCTAAGAGAAAAACATAATCAGTTTGAGTGCAATATTTGTAGCATGTCTGTGAATTAGAGAGGTAATGTCTTCTTCATCTAGACATCTGCTATGGTTTGTATTCTATTCCAGTGGCTTTTGTATAAGTCTTTGTCAGTAAACTCACCAAGAGGAGCTAGACTACATTTTTGGGTGAGAAGAGTAGAAGGAGTCAGATTCTGGCTCCAATAGTTCGTACGTGCTTTTCTCCAAATTGTCTGGTACCAGTTAGTACAGAAATGTTGGCCCTGTGAGCCAGGTAGTGTCTGGTACAGCTCTAGTTGCATGGTCTGGTGGGTTGTGATCAGTTGGCACATAGCACCATTGAGTAGGTTTTGTTGATCCTTCTAATCCTTTGGACTCTGTTATTTACATAAATGTAAAGTATTCTGGTCTTGTAAATGTAGCCCAGCATTACTTTGCTGTCTGTATGGAACACTGTATTGTCAAGTTCCATGTCTATTTATGATGTTATCAGTTCAGCCAGTTCTACTGCTAGAATAGCAGCACAAAGCTATAGTCGAGGTATGGTAGGCTCCATCTTTACCCATTAGAAAGCTAGCCTGGACTTGGTCTTTAAGTTCTGAGATAAGCCACTACAGCATTTGCTTTTACTGAGGCATCGCAGAATATACAGAGCTTTCTAGTTTGAACTTCTCCAGGAGGGATGAGAGCATATGGTCTAGCTATGTGTAGGTTAGACAGCAACTTTAAAGAGTCTCTCGATGCTATCGATAACACCTCTTTCTCTAGAGGAAGTGTAGAGTCCAAATCACATGTATTTGTAGTTAATTCTCTGAGCAGAATCTTACCTTGGATGGTCACAGGTTCTGTGAAGCCAAGTGAATCGTACGGACTATTGACGGTAGATTAGACACCACGCCTTGTGAAGGGCCTTTGCTCTTGGTCGACCAGAAAAGTAAGAGTGTCAGTCTTGAGGTCCCAGTTTAGTCCCAGGCTGCGTTGCGTAGGTATTGAGTCTGTTGCAAAGTCCAAATCTTTCAAATCCATGGCGTGATCTTGAGTGGGGAAGGCCTCCATGACAACTTTGCTGTTTGATGCTATCTTATGCAGTCTGAGGTTTGAACAGCCGAGCATACTTTGGGTTCTTTTGAGTAGACTGATTGCAGCTTCTGGTGCAGAAAGTGATTTTAGACCATCATCTACTGTTGAAACCAGAAGTTTACATACACAATATAAAAAGACACATGTGCATGTTTTTCTCACTATCTGACATGAAATCAAAATAAACCTTACCCATTTTAGGTCAATTAAGATTACCAAAATTATTTATATTTGCAAAATGCCAGAATAATGAGAGAGAAAATGCTTCTGTGTGTAACATCATGGGAAAGTCTAAAGAAATCAGCCAAGATATCAGGAAGAGAATTGTGGACTTGCACAAGTCTGGATCATCCTTGGGTGCAATTTTCAGATATGTGAAGGTGCCTCATTTATCTGTACAAACAATTATATGCAAGTACAAACAAGATGGAAATGTCCAGCCATCATACCGCTAAGGAAGGAGACGGGTTCTGTGTCTCAGAGATGAACCTGCTTTGGTCCAACATGTGCATATCAACCCAAGAACAAAAGCAAAAGACCTTGTGAAGATGCTGATGGAAGCTCTTAAGATTGTGTCATTGGGAAACGAGTATGAGTCTATCAACATGGGCTGAAAGGCCACTCAGCCAGGAAGAAGCCATTACTCCAAAAGAAACATATAAAAGCCAGATTAATGTTTGCAAATGCACACAGGAACAAAGATCTACAGTTTTGGAGACATGTCCTATGGTCTGATGAAACTAAAATTGAACTGTTTGGCCATAATGACTATCGTTATGTTTGGGGGGGGAAAGGGAGAAGCTTGGAAGCCTAAGAACACCATCCCAATGGTGAACATGGGCAGCATCATGTTGTGGGGTTGTTGTTTTGCTGCAGGAGAGACAGGTGTAGTTCACAAAATAGATGGCATCATGAGCAAAGAAGATTATGTGTCACGGATACATATGTGGAAATACTAAAGCAACATCTCAAGATATCAGCCAGGAAGTTAAAGCTTGGGCGGAAATGGGTCTTCCAAATGAACTATGACCCGAAGCATACTGCCAAACTGGTTACAAAGGATAGGAAAGGATAACCAAGTCTAGTTCTAAGTTCTCAGAACAATAGTGATATCTTGGACAGCACTGAAGTCCTATAATTGCTTCTTAATGACACCATCTAATGCATCAGATCGCCACAATGAGGGAGGCCCATCCCTCACATCCAAAGATCCATCAAAGAAATCCAAAAGGCGTCAGCATCGGTGTTTCTTTATTGATAAGAATCCCAGTACAAAAAGTGACATTTCGACGCAACACAGAGTCTTTATCAAGCATAAAACAAGTGCACAAACACACAAATATAAACTAGGAAGGGAGAGGCATATTCCGCACATCCTCACACTATACGTTGATCTAATGCTTCTCAGCAAAACTTTACAAAAATGAACAGGAGATTCTTAGTATACTTATTGATCAAACAGTATAGGCCCACTTGCCACTTCACAGTGACCTCTTTTAAGTGGGTCCCTAAAATGATGAGGGCAGCACTGCTTGGTGGCCACCACAGCAGCAAAAGCCACACAGATGAGGGGAACAGCCCAGTGGCCCAACAGCACCACTGCTGCCAGACCTAGCCCCCTGGCTCTGGGCTGCACCACCACAATAACACAGCATCACAGCAGCAATGGCCGCAATGCAGCACCGCCACCAAAAAAAGGAAAGGTTGACACAATGTACCTCTCCTGGGCTTCCTGCAAGCAGACTGAAAGGAGCAGGGCATTAACCCTTTTATACAGACTACTGCTAATTAAAAACACCTGGGCCAAATGGGGAAGAAAAGAAATAGACGTATGTATATAAACACAGAGGGGAGAGGCATGGACCGCACATCCTCACACTAGACGTTGATCTAATGCTTCTCAGCAATACTTTAGAAAAATGAACAGGAGGTTCTTAGTATACTTTTTATTCAAAACGTATAGGCCCAAAACTACTAATTATTGGCACTTAGGGCGACATGTATGATCGGGCTTTACGCCTGTTTTTTGGTGTATACTGCGCCTCCCAGCCCGTATCCCCCTGTCGGATGCAGGGATGTGGTGTTAGGCGCAGCGTTCGCCACTTTCAGCTGCGCCCCGCCTGAAGGGGCGGGCAGTGGGCGCAGTGTGGGCGCGGGGTAGGTGTTCCGGGGCGGGACGCGGCGTGCTTGAAAACTCCGAGGCATGTACGATGGCGAGTCGGGAAAGCGAGGCGCAGTGCAGCGCTCGGCAGCTCCGACAGGCAGACCTGTTTTTTTTTGGTCTAAATGCTCCGGCAGAGGCGAAGTGAAGCAGGATCGGAACATGCGTGGAAACATAGAAGATCGCTACACAAATCTCGGTGCTCCGCTCCGTGCAGCAGGAGTATGATTCAGAAAAGGCGGAAAACAGTGTCAGAAAAGAGCTGAATGTTAAAAATAAACATAATAAAAAAAAAATCACTTTCCTAAACTCTAGAACGGCACAATATCAAGAATTGATATTGTAAATTGCCGGGAAATACAGTAATTCAAATTCTGAAACCTATTCTCATTGGTCGGCATAAACCGGCCAATCAGAATAGGAGCGACAGTGAACCATTAAAACCTATGGGGAAGGATTGACCAATCAGAATCAAAGGCAGAACAGTTCAAAATACAGTAAAAATGCTGAAAAGAGCTGATTGGTTGAGCTACCGGGGACTTGGCTAGCTCAGCCAATCAGAATAGGAGCGACAGAGACTCATTAAAACCTATGGAGAACTATTGACCAATCAGAATAGGAGCGACAAAGACCCATTCTAGTATATGGAGAAGTTTAGACCAATCAGAATCCACGGCGGGATAATTCGGCGCTCAGCGCCGTGCGGCATGAAGTATTAATAAAAAAATTATTTTTATTAAATGTAAAACATTATCAGATAAAGAGCAGAACCCTTCTTTACAAATAAAGCAGTTAAAAACCCGAACAACGCGTCAGTCGCCGAGACCAGCGCTACATAGGGAATTGCAATAGAGAGAATTGCAGGGACATACAGTAATTCAAATTGTTTAAGCTATTCTCATTGGTCGGCAGAAGCCAACCAATCAGAATAGGAGCGACAAAGACCCATTATATCCTATGGAGAAGTTTGGACCAATCAGAATAGGAGCGACAGTGGCCCATTCTAACCTATGAAGGAGTATTAACCAATCAGAATAGGAGCAACAAAGACCCATTATATCCTATGGAGAAGTTTGGACCAATCAAAATCAAAGGCGGGACAGTTCAAAATACAGTAAAAAGACAGAAAAGAGCTGATTGGCTGAGCTAGCGGGGGCTTGGCTATCCCAGCCAATCAGAGCGCGAGCTACTTCTCCCATTATAGTCTATGGAGAGATGGGCGCTCTGCGCCGTGCGGCATGCAGTATTAATAAAAAAATTATTTTTATTAAATGTAAAACATTATCAGATAAAGAGCCGAACCCTTCTTTACAAATAAAGCAGTTAAAAACCCGAACAACGCGTTTGTCGCCGAGACCGGCGCTACATAGGGAATTGCAATAGAGAGAATTGCCGGGAAATACAGTAATTTAAATTGTTTAAGCTATTCTCATTGGTCGGCATAAACCAGCCAATCAGAATAGGAGCGACAAAGTCCCATTATAACCTATGGAGGAGAATTGACCAATCAGATTAGGAGCGACAATGTCCCATTATATCCTTTGGACAAAAATTGACCAATCATATTCAAAGGTGGGACAGTTCAAAATACAGTAAAAATGCAGAAACGAGCTGATTGGTTGAAGCGGCGGGGGCTCGTCCAGCTTTGCCAATCAGAGCGTGAGCTACTTTCTCATAGAGTTCTATGGGGAAATGAAATTCTGAGCGCGCTCTGTGATTGGCTAAGTTAAAAGAGGCGCCGTTATTTGGACCAATGGGAGAAGCGAGCGAGCTCCTATGGTTTTCTAATGCAATCTGAAATAAAACTGTACATGGCCGAAATCAAATTATAACACTACAGAAGTTTGTACCGATGTGTATATAAACGAATGATATATGGGGGTAACGAAAAAAAATATTAAATCAATAAAATCATGTTTATTTCTTTATTTTCGTTGCACCCATACTATTGATCCTTGGCTAACGAAAATTCTCCTCCATAGGTTATAATGGGACATTGTCGCTCTTATTCTGATTGGCTGGTTTATGCCGACCAATGAGAAGAGCTTAAACAATTTAAATTACTGTATTTCCCGGCAATTCTCTCTATTGCAATTCCCTATGTAGTGCCGGGTCTCGGGGACAAACGGGTTGTTGGGTTTTTAACTGCTTTTTTTGTAAAGAAGGGTTCGGCTCTTTATCTGAAAATTTATTTTACATTTAATAAAAATAATTTTTTTTATTAATACTTCATGGCCGCACGGCGCTGGAGCGCCGAGATTTCAGACGGCCCATCTCCCCATAGATTATAATGGGAGAAGAGCTTGCGCTCTGATTGGCTGGGATAGCCAAGCCACGCTAGCTCAGCCAATCAGCTCTTTTCTGTCTTTTTACTGTATTTTGAACTGTCCCCCGCCTTTGATTTTGTTTTGGTCTAAACTTCTCCATAGGATATAATGGGACTTTGTCGCTCCTATTCTGATTGGTTAATACTCCTTCATAGGTTAGAATGGGCTACTGTCGCTCCTATTCTGATTGGTCCAAACTTCTCCATCGGATAAAAGGGTCTTTGGGTCGCTCCTATACTGATTGGCTGGCTTCTGCGACAATGAAAATTTAGCTTAACCCTTAAAGGACCCAGCCATTTTTGGGCCCTTCCTGACACACCCCCAATTTTTGAAATCTGACCTGTGTCATTTATGTGAGAATAACTTTTTAATGCTTTTACCTATCCCCCGTGATTCAGAGATTGTTTTCTCGTGACATATTGTGCCTTTAGTAAGAAATTTTGGTCCATACAATACTCGTTTATTTGTGAAAAATTTCAAAATATCGTGAAATTTTGGAAAAATTTGCAATTTGTAAACTTCAAAAAATTTCTCCTTCTACACAACAGTAATACCACACAAAATAGTTTATATATAGCATCTACCATATGTCTTCTGTATGTTGGCATCATTTTTTACAAATTTTTCAATATTTTATAGGACATTAGGAGGCTTACAATTTTAATAGCAAATTCTCAAATTTTCAAGAAAATTACAAACACAGATTATTTTATGGACCACTTCAGTGACATTTTAAATTGGACGGGCCTGTATATTAAACACCCCCATAAATCACCCCATGTAAGAAACTACACCCTTCAAAGTATTTAAAACAGCACTTAATAGTCTGTTAACCCTTTGGGTGTTTCACAGGAATACATGGAAAGTGGTGGTAAAATTACAAAATTTAATTTTTTTGGGCCAATTTTCAATTTCAATCTTTTTATTTCATGGAATTTAGTATATTTTTAATAGAAAAAACCACAACTCAATAAAAAGTTTCCTAAGTCTGCTTTTCGGGAAATATTATTATTGTGGCTCTAGATTGTTATTTGACTAAAACCACAGGACTCAGAATTGATGGAGCACAAACTGGTTTTTGGCGCTATCATTTCATTAGGGACATTGTATAGGTACCATATGGGGTTTTTGCTGACACCTAAAGGTGCAAAAAACAAAAAACACACCCCTAAAAGACCCCATAATAGAAACAACATCCCTCAAGGAATTCATCAAGGGGTGTAGTGAGTTTATTGACCCCACAGGTTTTTCACAGAAATTTCTGGAATCCGGTTGTGAAAATGAAAAATTAAAATTTTTCCAGAAAATTGCACAATTAACCTGAAATTTTTCATTTTCACAAAAAAAGGAGGGGAAAAAGCACCCCAAAATCTGTTGCCCAATTTCTTCCGAGTAAGGCAGTACCCCATATGTGGTCAAAAAACATATACGAGGCACGTGGAGAGAATTAGAAGGGAAGGAGCGCTATATGGCTGTGGGAGTGCAAAATAAGTTGGACTGGCTGGAGGCCCTTCAAGTTGCATTTACAGACCCCCCAAGTTCCAGAACGGAAGAAAATCCCCAAAAATTGCCCCCATTTTGGAAAAACTAAAACCCCTCAATGAATTTTAAATCTAGGGGTATAGTGTGCCTTTTGACCCCACAGGTTTTTCACAGAAATTTCTGGAATCCGGTTGTGAAAATGAAAAATTTAAATTTTTCCAGAAAATTGCACAATTAACCTGAAATTTTTCATTTTCACAAAAAAAGGAGGGGAAAAGCACCCCAAAATCTGTTCCCCAAATTTTCTCTGAGTAAGGCAATACCCCATATGTAGTCAAAAAACATATATGAGGCACGTGGTGAGTCTTAGAAGGGAAGGAGCGCTATTTGGCTGGGGGAATGCAAAATAAGGTGGACTGGCTGGAGGCCCTCATGTTGCATTTGCAGACCCCCCCAAGTTCCAGAACGGAAGAAAATACCCAAAATTGACCGCATTTTGGAAACTCCCACCCCTCAATGAATTCATCTAGGGGTTAGTGTGCCTTTTGACCCCACAGGTTTTTCACAGAAATTTCTGGAATCTGGTTGTGAAAATGAAATATTAAAATTTTTCCAGAAAATTGCACAATTAACCTGAAATTTTTCATTTTCACAAAAAAGGAGGGGAAAAAGCACACCAAAGTCTGTTGCCCAATTTCTTCCGAGTAACGCAATACCCCATATGTAGTCAAAAAACATATACGAGGAAAGTGGTGAGTTCTAGAAGGGAAGGAGCGCTTTTTGGGCTGGGGGAAATTTGCAAAATAAGGTGGACTGGCTGGAGGCCCCATGTTGCATTTGTAGACCCCCCCAAGTTCCAGAAGGGAAATAAAATACCCAAAATTGACCCCATTTTGGAAACTACACCACTCAATTTAAATTCATCTAGGGTGTATAGCGTGCCTTTTGACACCAACGGTTTTTCAAAGAAATTTCTTGAAATCTGGTTGTGAAAATGAAAAAATTACAATTTTTCCAGAAAATTGCACAATTAACCTGAAATTTTTCATTTTCACAAAAAAAGGAGGGGAAAAAGCACCCCAAAATCTGTTGCCCAATTTCTTCCGAGTAAGGCAATACCCCATATGTAGTCAAAAAACATATACGAGGCACGTGGTGAGTCTTAGAAAGGAAGGAGCGCTATTTGGCTGGGGGAGTGAAAAAAATAAGGTGGACTGGCTGGAGGCCCTCATGTTGCATTTGCAGACCCCCCCAAGTTCCAGATCGGAAGAAAATACCCAAAATTTACCCCTTTTTGGAAACACACCCCTCAATGAATTCATCAAAGGGGTATAGCGTGCCTTTTGACCGCACAGGTTTTTCACAGAAATTTCTGGAATCCGGTTGTGAAAATGAAAAATTAAAATTTTTCCAGAAAATTGCACAATTAATCTGAAATTTTTCATTTTCACAAAAAAAGGAGGGGGAAAAGCACACCAAAAACCCTGTTGCCCAATTTCTTCGAGTAAGGCAATACCCCTTTATGTGGTCAAAAAAAATATAGGGGGCACGTGGTGAGTCTTAGAAGGAAAGGAGCGCTATTTGGCATGTGGGGAGTGCAAAAAAAGGTGGACTGGCTGGAGGCCCCTCATGTTGCATTTTGTAGACCCAAGTTCCAGAACGGAAACAAAATTTACCAAAATTGACCCCTTTTTGAAAACTACACCCCTAAATTGAATTAATTTAGGGGTTATAGCGTCCTTTTGGACCCCACAGGTTTTTCACAGACATTTCGGAACCCGGGGTGTGACAATGAAAAATTACAATTTTACCAGAAAATTGCACAATTTATCTTAAATTTTTCATTTTCACAAAAAAGGAGGGGGAAAAAGCACCCAAAACCTGTTGCCCAATTTTTTCCCGAGTAAGGCAATACCCCATATGTGGTCAAAAAACATATACGGGGCACTTTGGTGAGTCTTAGAAGGGAAGGAGCGCTATTTGGCTGTGGAGTGCAAAATAAGGTGGATGGAGGGGAGGCCCTCATGTTGCATTTGTAGACCCCCCAGGTTCCAAAAACGGAAATAAATACCCAAATTGACCCATTTGGAAACTACACCCCTCAATGAACTCATCTAGGGGGTATAGTGTGCATTTGGACCGTAGAGGTGATTTTTTAATAGATATACATTTAGAGGTTTTAAGGTGAAAATTTCCCCAATTATCCCGTATTTATTCCATATTTTATAACAATAACAGCGGCACGCCTTGCGCAAAATTGAAAACTCAGATTCCCAATTTTTTTTGCCATGTCTCCCCCGTTCTAGGGACACCCCACATGTCACCCTACAATTTGGGTGTCCCCTGCAACACGCCCTGGGAGAACATAGCAATTATGCGCACGCAGGCCTATTTTGCTGAAATACACAGCATGTCCTGACAATTGTACATGCTGTGATGTGAAAAAAAAAGAATTTTTTAAACACCCAAAAGTGACCCCACTTTAGAACGTTTCACCCCCTAAGGAACATTTTAAGGGGTGTAATTCAAATTTTGAACAGACGGGTGTTTCATAAAATAATTCACAGAACATTATTATGCATAAGAAAGGCAAAAAAAAAAGCAAACTGACATTTATGCGTAATTCGCCATCTTACTGCACAATACAGCGGCACGCCTTGCGCCAAAATTGAAAATTCAGATACCCAATTTTTCTGCAATGTCTCCCCATTCTAGGGACACCCCACATGTCACCCTAGAATTTGGCTGCCCCCTGAAACACGCCATGGAGAGAACATAGCAATTATGCGCACGACAGGCCTATTTTGCTGAAATACACAGCATGTCCTGACAATTGTACATGCTGTGATGTGAAAAAAAATTATAAAAACACCCAAAAAATGGACCCCACATTAGAACGTACCCCCCCTCAAGGAACGTTTTAAGGGGTGTAATTTTAAATTTTGAACAGACGGGTGTTTCATAAAAATTTAAATTCACAGACATTACTATGCATTTTTGAAAAGGGGGAAAAAATGCAAACTGACTTTCTGCGTAATTCGCCATCTAACTGCACAATAAAAGCGGGACGCCTTGCGCAAAAATTGAAAAAATCAGATTTCCCAATTTTTCTGAATTTCCTCCCCGTTCTAGGGACACCCCACATGTCACCCTAGAATTTGGCTGCCCCCGAAACACGGGCCATGGAGGGGGAAAAAACATAGCAATTATGCGCACGAACAGGCCAGTTTGCTGAAATACACAGCATGTCCTGACAATTGTACATTTCTGTGATGTGAAAAAAAAATTATTTAAAAACACCCAAAAGTGACCCCACTTTAGAACGTTACACCCCCTAAGGAACATTTTAAAGGGGTGTAATTCAAATTTTGAACAGAGGGTGTTTTTATAAAATTAATTCACAGACATTTTTATGCATAAGAAAAGGCAAAAAAATGCAAACTGGGCATTTTATGCCCTAATTCGCCCATCTACTGCACCCAAAAACCCGCGGCCACGCCTTGCGCAAAATTGAAAAATCAGATACCCAATTTTTCTTGCAATGTTCCTCCCGTTCTAGGGGCACACCAAAATGTTTTACCCTAGAATTTGGCTGCCCCCTGGGAAACCCCCCATGGAGGGGAACATAGCAAATTTATGCCCCCGACAGGCCTATTTTGCTGGAATTTCACAGCATGGGCCTGACAATTGTACATGCTGTGATGTGAAAAAAAAAAATTATTAAAACACCCAAAAGTGACCCCACATTAGAAACGTTACACCCCTCAAGGAACGTTTTAAGGGGTGTAATTCAAATTTTGAACAGACGGGTGTTTCATAAAATTAATTCACAGACATTACTATGCATTAGAAAGGCAAAAAATGCAAACTGACGTTTCTGCGTAATTCGCCATCTAACTGCACAATAACAGCGGCACGCCTTGCGCAAAATTGAAAAATCAGCTAACCAATTTTTTCTGCAATGCCCTCCCCCTTTAGGGACACCCCACATGTCACCCTGAATTTGGCTTTCCCCCTGAAACACGCCATGCAGAGAACATAGCAATTATGGCCACGACAGGCCTAGTTTGCTGAAAATACACAGCATGTCCTGACAAAATTTTACATGCTGTGGGTTGAAAAAAAAAAATTATAAAAACACCCAAAAGTGACCCAAATTTAGAACGTACACCCCTAAAGGGAACGTTTTTAAGGGGTGTAATTCAAATTTTGAACGACGGGTGTTTCATAAAATTAATTCACAGACCATTATTATGCATTAGAAAGGCAAAAAAATGCAAACTGATGTTTTCTGCGTAATTCGCCATCTAATTGCACTAATAACAGCGGCACGCCTTTTCGCAAAAATTGAAAAATCAGATAACCCAATTTTTTTGCCATGTCTCCCCGTTCTAGGGACACCCACATGTCACCCTAGAATTTGGCTGCCCCCCGAAACAAGCCATGGAGGGGAAATAGCAATTATTCGCCACGACAGGCCTATTTTGCTGAAATACACAGCATGTCCTGACAATTGTACATGCTGTGATGTGAGAAAAAAAATTATAAAACACCCAAAAGTGGACCCCACTTTAGAAAAGTACACCCCCTAAGGAACGTTTTAAAGGGGGTAAATTCAAATTTTTGAACAGACGGGTGTTTCATAAAATTAATTCACAGACATTATTATGCATAAGAATGGCCAAAAAAAATGCAAACTGACATTTATGCGTTAATTCGCCATCTTATTGCCACAATAACGCGGCACGCCTTGCGCAAAATTGAAAAATCAGATTTCCCCAATTTTTTGCCATGTTCCCGTTCTAGGGACTCCCCACATGTCACCCTACAATTTGGCTGCCCCTGAAACACGCCCTGGAGGGGAACATAGCAATTATGCGGGAAAGACAGGGTATTTTGCTGAAATACACGCATGTCCTGACAAATTTTACATGCTGTGAGTGAAAAAAAAATTATAAAAACACCCAAAAAATGACCCCACTTTAGAACGTACACCCCCTAAGGAACATTTTAAGGGGTTGTAATTCAAATTTGAACAGACGGGGTGTATTTTTATTTAAAATTAATTCACAGACATTATTATGCATAAGAGAGGACAAAAAAAATGCAAACTGACATTTATGCGTTTAAATTCGCCAATCTTACTGCACAATAAAGCGGCACGCCTTGCGCAAAATTGAAAAATCAAGATACCCAATTTTTCTGCAATGGTCTCCCCGTTCTGGGGAAAACCCCACATGTTTCACCCTAGAATTTGGCTGCCCCTGAAACCCGCCATGGGAGGGGGACCCTTAGCAATTATGCGCACGGAAGGCCTATTTTGCTGAAAATAAACAGCATGTCCTGACAAATTTTACATGCTGTGATGTGAAAAAAAATTAATAAAACACCCAAAAAAATGACCCCACTTTAGAACGTTTCACCCCCTAAGGAAGTTTTAAGGGTGTTAATTCAAATTTTGAACAGACGGGTGTTTCATAAAATTAATTCACAGACATTATTATGCATTAGAAAGGCAAAAAATGCAAACTGATGTTTCTGCGTAATTCGCCATCTAATTGCACAATAACAGCGGCACGCCTTGCGCAAAATTGAAAAATCAGTACCCAATTTTTTGGGCCCTGTCTCCCCGGTTCTAGAGACACCCACAATGTACACCTAGAATTTGGTGCCCCCTGAAACACGCCATGGAGAGAAAAATAGCAATTTGGCCCCAGACAGGCCTTTTTGCTGAAATACAACAGCATGTCCTGACAATTGGACATGCTGGGGATGTGAAAAAAAAATTATAAAACACCCAAAAGTGACCCCCCACTTTAGAATGTACACCCCCTAAGGAACGTTTTAAGGGGTTTGTAATTCAAATTTTGAACAGACGGGTGTTTCATAAAATTAATTCACAGGGCATTATTATGCATAAAAATGGCAAAAAAAATGCAAACTGACATTTATCGTAATTCGCCATCTTATTGCACAATAAAAGCGGCACGCCTTGCGCAAAATTTGAAAAATCAGATTCCCAATTTTTTCTGCCATGTCTCCCGTTCTAGGGACACACCACATGTCACCCTAGAATTTGGCTGCCCCCTGAAAACCCGCCATGGAGGAGAACATAGCAATTATGCGCTTGGACACGCCTAGTTTGCTGAAAATACACAGCATGTCCTGACAATTGTACATGCTGTGATGTGAAACAAATATTATAAAACAAACCCAAAGTGACCCCACTTTAGAACGTAACCCCCTAAGGACGTTTTAAGGGGTGTAATTCAAATTTTGAACAGACGGGTGTTTCATAAAATTAATTCACATGCATTATTACGCATAAGAAAAGGGAAAAAAAATGCAAACTGACATTTATGCGTAATTCGCCATCTTATGCACAATAACAGCGGCACGCCTTGCGCAAAATTGAAAAAACAGATACCCAATTTTTTCTGCAATATTCCCTCGTTCTAGCGGGCACCGCACATGTCACCCTAGAATTGGTGCCCCCTGAAACACCGCCATGGAGAAGAGAACATAGCAATTATGCGCACGACAGGCCTATTTTGCTGAAAAACACAGCATGTCCTGACAATTGTACATGCTTTTGATGTGAAAAAAATTATAAAACACCCCAAAAGTGACCCCACTTTAGAACGTTTCACCCCTAAGGAACGTTTTAAGGGGTGTAATTCAAATTTTGAACAGACGGGTGTTTCATAAATTAATTCACAGACATTATTATGCATAAGAAAGGCAAAAAAAAAATGCAAATGAAATTTATGCGTAAATTCGCCATCTTACTGCACAATAAACAGCGGCACGCCTTGCGCAAAATTGAAAAATCAGTACCCCAATTTTTCTGCAATTGTTCCCATTCTAGGGGCACCCCACATGTCACCCTTTGAATTTGGCTGCCCCCCGAAACACGCCATGGAGAGAACATAGCAATTTTGTGCACGACAGGCCTATTTTTGCTGAAAACACACAGCTGTCCTGACAATTGTACATGCTGTGATGTGAAAAAAAATTATAAAAACACCCAAAAAGTGACCCCACATTAGAACGTACACCCCTCAAGGAACGTTTTAAGGGGTGTAATTCAAATTTTGAACAGACGGGTGTTTCATAAAATTAATTCACAGACATTACTATGCATTAGAAAGGCGAAAAATGCAAACTGACGTTTCTGCGTAATTCGCCATCTAAATCGCACAATAACAGCGGCACGCCTTGCGCAAAATTAAAAAATCAAGATACCCAATTTTTTTGCAATGTTCCCCGTTCTAGGGACACCCCACTGTCACCCTAGAATTTGGCTGCCCCCCTGAAACACGCCATGGAGAGAACATAGCAATTATGCGCACGACAGGCCTATTTTGCTGAAATACACAGCATGTCCTGACAATTGTACATGCTGTGATGTGAAAAAAAATTATAAAACACCCAAAAGTGACCCCACTTTAGAACGTACACCCCCTAAGGAACGTTTTAAGGGGTGTAATTCAAATTTTGAACAGACGGGTGTTTCATAAAATTAATTCACAGACATTATTATGCATAAGAATGGCAAAAAAAATGCAAACTGACATTTATGCGTAATTCGCCATCTTACTGCACAATAACAGCGGCACGCCTTGCGCAAAATTGAAAAATCAGATACCCAATTTTTCTGCAATGTCTCCCCGTTCTAGGGACACCCCACATGTCACCCTTTGAATTTGGCTGCCCCTGAAAACACGCATGGAGAGAACATAGCAATTATGCGCACGACAGGCCTTGTTTGCTGAAATACACAGCATGGGCCTGACAATTGTACATGTTTTGTGATGTGAAAAAAAATTATAAAAACACCCAAAAGTGACCCCACTTTAGAACGTTACACCCCTAAAGGAAACGTTTTTAAGGGGTGTAATTCAAATTTTGAACAGACGGGTGTTTCATAAAATTAATTCACAGACATTACTATGCATTAAGAAAAGCAAAAAAATGTAAACTGACGTTTATACGTAATTCGCCATCTAACTGCACAATAACAGCGGCACGCCTTGCGCAAAATTGAAAAATCAGATTCCCAATTTTTCTGCCATGTCTCCCGTTCTAGGGACACCCCCCATGTCACCCTAGAATTTGGCTGCCCCCTGAAACACGCCATGGAGAGAACTAGCAATTAAAGCGCATGACAGCTAGTTTTGCTGAAACACACAGCATGTCCTGACAATTGTAGATGCTGTGATGTGAAAAAAAATTATAAAACACCCAAAAGTGACCCCACTTTAGAACGTACACCCCTCAAGGAAAATTTTAAGGGGTATAATTCAAATTCTGAACAGACAGGTGTTTCATAAAGTTAATTCACAGACATTATTGTGCATTACAAAGGCGAAAAATGCAAACTGACATTTTCCTGAATGTGCAAAGTAACCGCACAATAAAATCGTTTTGGAAGGTTTCGGTGCTTCAGGGAGTGGTGCAAATAAAAAAAAAGTATAAAAGAAAAGCTTGCAACTAGTAATCCATAGGAGGGGTGGTACAGTTTGAAACATTCTTTCATGCAGAGGCCGGGCTTATCAGGGCAGGTTTCGCAATGATAAGTTGTATCTTTTCGGATTCCCCTTCTGTAGCAAACTCTGCATTTTTTTTGTGTCCTACCCTTTTTGCCAGTGGAGGGGATTTCATTGGGGAAATGCTGACCGGGTACAATCCGGGGGGACGTCAGAACCAGAAGTGCCTGGGGCCCTCACCCTTTGTTCCCAAAAACGAGCGCATTTATTTACCTTCTTTGGAAGGTTAATAAACTTCCCCGTCTGGCCTGTACAACGGAAAAGAACAAAAGCGTTGTACATTGCCATTTGCACAATGTGCACGGCCAGCTTTTTGTACCCAAATTGTTCTTCCGGTGTGGCACTGTACGGCTTCAGGGACCTGGTCCGACAGGTCTACCCCCTCCCATGTACCGATTGTAATCCAGAATACAGTGGGTTTGTGGGCGGGTGTACCATGGTACCTGTACAGGGGCAGGGGTAGTGCTGGGGCGTGACAGGGGGGATAATACACGGACGTCCCTCTTATCCTTGTATTTTACCAACAGCAGGTCACGCTGGTTGGGACCGCTTTGGCCCCTTGGGAGCAATTGTGCCCAAAGGGTTTGGGGAGTCCCCTCTGGTTCTTTCTCCACTGTGCCGCAGGCAGCGTACGTCTGCAGCGAGGGACTTGAAAAGTGGGAAAGCTGGTATAAAAGTTACCCTGTACAAGTGATAACCTTTATCCAGCAGTGGGTGCACTAAATCCCACACTATTTTTCCACTAATCTTTAGGGAAGGGGGGCATTCAGGGGGCACAATTTGGCTGTCCTTCCCTTCGTAAACTCTTAAGCTGTAAGTGTACCCGGAGGTACTCTCACACAGCTTGTAAATTTTAACCCCGTATCGTTTCTCTTTTGCTGGGCAGGTACTGGCGAAATTTGAGCCTGCCCTTGAAGTGTAGGAGGGACTCATCTACACAAATAAATTTTTCAGGGGTATAGACCGCTGAAGATTTGGGCACTGAAGTGGGTGATAAGAGGCCTACTTTATATAAGCGGTTTCCTAAGTGGGGCTATCACGGTGGGGGGCACAGGGAATTATCTGCGTAATGCAAGAATTTACGTATTTGCTCAAAACGCTTCCGGGTCATTGACTGCCGGTAAAATGGAGTGCTATAAAATATGTCAGCACTCCAATACTGCCGGACCTCGGGCTTCTTCACTATGCCCATGTGCAGAAGAAGGCCCCAAAAGGTCATCATCTCTGCAGCATTTTATGGGGGTCCATGTGCAGAATGAGGATGTGGGGTTCAGGGCCAAAAACTGCTGGGGATAGAGGTTAGTCTGTGCCACCATGACCTCTACCAGATCCTCAGAGAAAAAGACTTTAAAAAAATCTAATTCAGTGAGGCCTGTAGGGTCGATACGGACTCCAGGGGTGGCCACAAAGTCAGGGATTTGTGGCTGGTAATTATCTGGGGCGGGAGTCCATATGGGGTCACTACTTTGGGGAGTCACCTCTTCTGATCTACGGGGGCATCTACGGGAGGGACCCTCATCAGCGGAGGAGGACTCAGATGATTCGGACAAGACGAACCCAGTAAACTCCTCATCCGAATCACTGACCAGGGCCAGGATAGCGTACGCCTCCTCCGCTGAGTAGCGTCTCAGGGAAGACTGGGACATTTTTATTTTATTTTATTTAGAAGGGGCGTATATAGTGTAGGTGCTTTAACACGTGTTTTGTGTTAGGGAGGGGGTTATGTTTTGGGTTTAACTTGTGTTTTGGAATTCAAAAAAAAAAATAAAATTATAAAAAAAAAAAAAAGTAAAACAAAAAAAAAAGGACTGTAAAAAAAAAAAACTAAACCCCAAAAAATTAACGGACGTCAATAAAAAAATTATGAAGCGTCCGTTACTTGAAACAAATAAAAAAAATTAAGTTAAATTTTTAAATCCCTCCCCAAAAAAGAAAACTTTTCTGCGCAAAAACTGAGCATATATCGTGACGTTTTGTCACTGATTAGTGCTCAGGGGCAGCAGAACAGCTAAAAAAATTAAAAATTAACCTGTACTAAACAAACTGCTTGGATGCTGATCAGTGATGTAAATCACTGGTCAGCACTCAGCAGTCACAGGGCGCACAGCTGCGGGGTCAAAGAAAAAAAAAATACCCCACTGCAAAAAAAAAAATCAGAGGCTGATTAGCGATGCGTCACTAATCAGCGCAGATGAGACCCGTGGTTGCGCAGCTATTGGCGTAACCAATGCGCGAAAAAAATGTAAAAAAATAACACCACTGCAAAAAAAAAAACAGACGCTGATTAGCGATGCGTCACTAATCAGCGCTGATGAGAGCAGTGGTTGCGCAGCTATTGGCGTAACCAGTGCGCAAAAAAAATGTAAAAAAAAAAAAAAAAAAAGTATGAAAAAAAAAACTTTTTTCAAAAAAAAAGGGAAAAAAAAAAGGAGCCTGTAACCCAAAAAATGTGATTAGTGAAAAATCACTAATCGCAGTCAGAGGACAGGAAGCTGAAAGCTGTCTGTGCTTCACACAGCACAGACAGCTCATTCAGCCACGGGACACACCAACGATCAGGACGCAGGCAGAAAAGTCACAGGGGGAGCACAACGATCCACTGGATCACCAATGAGAAGGGATCTAATTTGGGTTTTTCAGCCACTAGACCACCGGGACAGGTACGAACAGCACGGGCACCGCTCTGCTCGCTCTTCCTGAACGGAATGGCGGCCGCGGGGTCGGTTTTCGTGCTGTAAAAAGGCAGCACAATGGCTGCGATTGGCCGGTCGGCACTGGTCGGCCAATCGCCAGCCAAGGGGGTGGTGGTACACTACCACCGCCCCATTTTCTCACGGATGGTGATTGGGTGCTCTCCTAAACAGCACCATCACCATCGATTTGCTATGCCAGCGGCCGCAGCGAGTTTGGCCATATTTGAAAATGCCGCCATTGGCTGTTCTGATTTGAACAGCCAATGGCAGCGATCGCCGATGGCGGGGGGGCATCGCTTGCCGGGCCGGGCAGTGAGGGAAGACGGTCTGCTGTCAGGAACAACAGCCATCTTCCCCCGGAATCCGCAACTTTTTTTTCGATGGCCGGAGTTTGCCAGGACGTATCCATACGTCCAGGTGCGTTAACCCCCAAACGACCTGGACGTATGGATACGCCCAAGGTCGTTAAGGAGTTAAACAATTTGAATTACTGTATTTCCCAGCAATTCTCTCTATTGCAATTCCCTATGTAGCGCCGGTCTCGGCGACAAACGCGTTGTTCGGGTTTTTAACTGCTTTTATTTGTAAAGAAGGGGTTCGGCTCTTTATCTGATGTTTTACTTTAATAAAAATAATTTTTTTATTAATACTTCAATGAAACCGCCGGCGCGAGCGCCGAGATTTCAGAGCGCCCACCCCTCCCTAGACTATAATGGGGAGAAGTACCTTGCGCTCTGATTGGCTGGGATAGCCAAACCACCGTAGCTAGCCAATCAGCTCTTTTCTGTTCTTTTTAAAAGTATTTGAATTATCCTGCCGTGGATTCTGATTGGTCTAAACTTCTCCATAGACTAGAATGGGTCTTTGTCACTCCTATTCTGATTGGTCAATAATTCTCCATAGGTTTTAATGGGTCTCTGTCGCTCCTATTCTGATTGGCTGAGCTAGCTGAGCCCCGCTAGCTCAGCCAATCACCTTCTTTTCAGCATTTTTACAGTATTTTGAACTGTCCTGCCGTGGATTCTGATTGGTCTAAACTTCTCCATAGGCTAGAATGGGTCTCTGTCGCTCCTATTCTGATTGGCTGAGCTAGCCAAGTCCCCGGTAGCTTAACCAATCATCTCTTTTCAGCATTTTTATTGTATTTTGAACTATCCCGCCGTGGATTCTGATTGGTCTAAACTTCCCCATAGATTTTAATGGTTCACTGTCGCTCCTATTCTGATTGGCCGGTTTATGCCGACCAATCAGAATAGCTTTCTGAATTTGAATTACTGTATTTCCCGGCAATTTCCAATATCCTAATTCTTGAAAAGTATTGGAAAGTGATTTTGTTTTATGTATTTTTATTTTTGAGGTTTCAGCTCTTTTCTGAGAATGTTGAACGCCTTTATAAAGGCGATTTTTGATTCATACTCCGCACCGACATCTGGAATGATTTCTCGCTGTTCCAGCCTGTCTCGCATCGGAACTGTTTTTCGGCGCAGTCCCGCACGGCGCCTAAGTCCCGCACTGCGCCCATGTCCCCGCACTGTGCCCCACACACACTGGCGAGGCGCAGGGAACTTTTGCCCGCATGTACGAGTGCACCGCCTCGGACGGCGAATCTTAGGCGCAGTGCCGCACTGTGCCTAGGTCCCCGCACTGCTCCCCACACACTGGCCAGGAGCGGCGGACTTTTCCCCGCGTATATGACCACACTACCTCCGGCGCCGAATCATAGGCGCAGCGCCGCACTGCGCCTCAGTCCCCTACTGTGCCTAACACACAGGCGAGGCGTGGCGGACTTTACATAGTATTCATGAGCGCGCCCTGGCCCCGACATAAATCATGCGCAGATTCCGCCGGAAAACTGGCGGAAAAGCGCGCCCCGACCCGGCGAGATTCATACATGTCGCCCTTAGTTTTGTCTATTATATTTCTAAAGCTAAGATTGATGTAGTGATTTGAGTTACACAGATGTGGATAATTAACACTTAGAAAATATGCTGTCATTGGTTCACTATAAAATGTTAGTACCACCCTATGGGTTTATATATGTGTGTTTGTGCACTCGTTTTATGCTTGATAAAGACTCCGTATTGATCTCCAGTTCTGTCAGGAGGAATGGGCCAAGATTCCTACCAACTATTGTGAGAAGCTTGTGGAAGGATTTCTACAACGTTTGACCCAAGTCATACTGTTTAAGGGCAATGCTACCAAATACTAATAAAATGTATGTAAACTTTTGACTTTGCAGAGAGAAATACAAAAGCCTTAAAACATTTTCTCTCTCATTATTCTGGCATTTGGCAAATATAAATAATTTTGATAATTGTAATTGAGCTAAAACAGGTAAGGTTTAATCTGATTTCATGTCAGACAGTGGGAAAAACATGCATATGCCTTTTTTTTTATATAGTTTATGTAAACTTTTGGTTTCAACTGTACATAATAGTCTCTCTCAACAAATTGCCTTGCATCCTGTTAATATTGTTTCTTACCCTCTTGGGCAGATAGTCTCAGCCCATAGATAGCAACTGCAGGAGATGGGCTGTTGCCAAAAACATGTACCTTCCTGCGGTATTCTGTGATGTCTTGGTAGGGTCATTAGCTTCAAACCAGAAGAATCTCAAGAAGTTTCTGTGTTCTTCTTTTACTAGAAAACAATGGAACATTTGTTGTATATCAGCAACAATAGCAATAGGGTCTTTGTGGAACCTGATGAGGAAACCAATGAGTGTATTATTAAGGTCGGTCCTATTAGAAGAACATTGTTAAGGGACACACCTTTATGCTGTGAGCTGGATTCGAATACTACTCAGATTTGTCCTGACTTCTTAGGGTGATAGACACCAAAGATTGGTAGGTACCAGTGTTCTTCATCTTCTTCTAGAGGTGGGGCTACTTCTGCATGACCGTTTGAAAGTATTTTGCTCATAAATGAGAATGTTCCTTCATATCTGGTCTTCTTTGGCAGTTGTGCTTGAGTGAAGAAAAGCGTTGCAGTGCCTGGTCCCTGTTGTTGGGAAGATGTCATCTCTGTGTTTTGAAGGGAAGCGGTGCTACCCAGTTTTTTGATTGATCCTTGAAAAATCCTTTTTTCCATTATCTTCAGAAAAGCTTCATCTTCAATAGAGGGGAGCTATCTTATGATCTTCATTTGAACTCTGAAAGACTTTACACCTTAAGTGATCTCTGTCTTCATGGTAGGAAAGGTTCTATGTTTCGGTAAGCTTCTCTTTGATGACGAATTTGTTAAAAGGGAAAAGGGATGGACACCCATTTTCCAATAAGTTAGTGAAAAGCGAATTCATCCACCCTAGGTCAAGTCTCTGTGCATGCAGGGAATTGTGAAGGCCATTTAACTACTACTTTCTCACCTTGTGTACTCTTATGATGTCTCTTACAAGAAGAAGCATTATCTTAGCTTCTGAGTGTAATGCAGGGATGCAATGTGCTTTGGTTTCCAGATGACCATAATACAATGCTGCTGCAGGTGTAGGAATCTCATCCCTGTTGTTGGGGATTTGATTGCATTCAATCAAGGTAGGCAGAGGTAGGGATATTTCTCCATTTATGTGTTCAATTTGATAGCCAGCAGCTCTTCTCCTTGTCTCTTCACTGACATCTGAGAAAGTCTTCAATGAATATGAGGATGTGTGTCCTTCAATCTATCAAAGAAAGTTGAGTTAACGAGGGATCTTTTGCTTTGATCATCAAGAATGACATCCAGGCTTACTGCTTTTTCTCTGTGACCAATTGGGTAAACTGTAACAACACAGATTTTAGAACAGGATTTACCACTAAGACCTTTTCCACAGTGTAACGGTCCTGGACGTAGAAGTGAATCCACTGGACCACTGTGTAAGCCACGAAAGGGATCGGAGACTAAGTAGGTCCCGGTTTTCACCAGAGCCCGCCGCTAAGCGGGATGGACTTACTGCGGCGGGAGTCTAGCAGGTCGCTACCCCTGACGCGACTTGCTTGCGAAGGCAGCCAAGGTATCGTGTGGTACAAGATCGTAAGGCAGGCTCGTAGTCGGAGAAAGGCAGAAGGTCAGGACAGGCGGCTATGGTTCGTGGTCGTGGACAGGCAGGAAGGTCTGGGCAGGCGGCAGAGGTTCGTGGTCAGGAGACGAAGGCAAACGGTACGGTACACGGGAGATCAGAACAGGACTAAAAGAATGCTTTCTCAATAGGCAAGGCACTAAAGATCCGTCAGGGAGTGGGCGGAAGCACCCAGGTAATATAGAGGCAGTGCCCGGCAATTAGCCAATTACTGGGGCACAGGCCCTTAAAACTTCACAGAGCCGGCGCGCCTTAGGGCACGGGGACGCGCGCGCCGGGCAGCAGGAGACTGCAGAGACACTGGAGCACGGCCGGGTGAGTATCGGCGCGCAGGGGGACGAGTGCGCCCGTCGCCCGGGCAGCGGTGGCGCTCATCCTGGTGGTGGGGCACAGGCAGAGCTGCGACGGCGCCCGCAGGCCAAGTTGCGGGCTGTGGAGCCGTTCGCAACAGTACCCCCCCCCCCCCATAGCCCTCCCCTTCTTCCTGGCCTGGAGGAAATTCTGCACCAACTCACGGTCCAGGATGTGGTCCTGCGGCTCCCAAGATCTTTCTTCAGGACCAAACTCCTTCCCCGTCAAAAGGGGAAATGCCGCTTTCCCCTATGGTCTTCTACCCGGGATTTCATTTAAGCGAAGAGTTGGGGGACTCCCCTTGGAAGACAGGGGGAAACCCCTCTGGGAAAAGCTTTTGGCCAAGGTTTCAACAAGGGACAGGAAGGAGTTAGGAAATAGCATTGGGGGGGGAGCCGAGTTTATGGGCAGGAGTTATGCGACGAGTACTTAAAAAGGGTTAGACGGGGAGGGGCCAATTTGAAAGGGGGGATCTTGAGCCGGATTATTGGCCGAAAGCCACCCTTTGCCCCGGGGGAAAACACGGGGGAGGGTCTTTATTTTTTGTCCGTTTGGGCCCTTCATGCGTGCGGACGCATGCTAAAGGACGGGCGCGTCTGGCCCCAAAGGAAGCAAAACTGGGCCAAATACCACTCTGGCACCTCATCAGAGAAGACAAGGTAACGGAGGGCGGGAGCGGCCCTTAACAAGGAAAATGGGAGGTACCAGGGGATTCCAAATCCAGGGAGTTATAAGAAAATCTGCCAAGGAAGTAAGCTGGCCCAGTCATCCGTGGGCCCGAGCAAAGTGCGCAAATAGCCCCCAGGATTGATTAATTCTCTCCCTTGTCCGTTCGTCTGCGGGTGGTAGGGGAGGGAAACAATTTTAACCTGCAACCGAGAGCAGGACCCCCAAAACCCACACAAACTGGACCCCCCGACCCGAGACAATTTGCTGGGGAAGTCTTTTAGAGGGAAGATGTGGAGAAAAAACGGGCTCCAACGGGGGGGAGTGGAGACCGGGCAAGGGGATAAAGGGCCATCTTCGAAAAAGGGTCACGCCACTCAGATGCCCGTGTTGTGGGGAGGAATTTGGACCCTATAAACCCATCCCAATGAGCCCAAGGGGGCCCTAGGGAGGGGCAGGGGCTGGGCAAACCAACGGGTTTTTTGTCGAGGATCTTGTTATGACACAAGAACACAGGACTTCACGAATTCCTTGACGTCCCTGAAAGCTCCGGCCACCAAAAAAAGGGGAGATTAGGGGAATTTTTGGTTCCGGGGTGAGGCCCACAGGAACATTCCCCATTTAAAAAATTCTCCCCGGAGCGGGGAGGACGAAGTCTTCCCTGGGGGCCCCTTTCAAGTCCACCGGGCCGCAGAGATCAGGCTTCGGGGGAAAATTATATGTGGGGACGCTCTTCCCCCAACCATCGGAAAGGGGGGGAGGAGGCATGGGCCCTGACGTTCTTCTTGTGGTCGAAAAGTTTGGAAGTTGAAGAGCGAGAAGAAAGGGACCACCTGGTTGCGGGATTGGGCTTTGGGGCCCAAATTGATTTTTGAAGTTTTTAGGTCGGACTAAATGGTGAGGGGGATCCCGGCCCCTCCGAAGATAACCCACCCCTTTAAAGGGCCAGCTTGAAACCCAGCAACTCCCGTCCCCCAATGGTGTCTTTTTTTTTCCCAGGGAGAAGGCTTGGAAAAGAAAGCACAGGGGAACCATCCCCCTGAGGAGGCATCCACTTCCAAAAAAAATTGGCTTCTCGGTATGGGGTCTGGCAGGGGGGCGTGGGGGCGAATGCTGCCTTAAGCTGAAAAAATCCCTTTTTGGCCTTTGGGGGGCCCACTGCCTGGGGTTGGTGTTTTTCTTGAAAGGAAGGGATGGGGCGCCCCCAAAGTAAAAACAGTGCAAATAAACTGTCGTTAGTAATTCGGAAGCCAAGGAAGCGTTTATGGTTAGACCCATCGGCCTGGGCCCACTGCAAAAGGGCCGGAAAATTGGAGGATCATCTGAAAACCCGGGGTCCAGATGACTAAACCAAGAAGGGGAGGTGGTCTGGGGGAAAAACTTTTTCTCAAAATTTGGCATAAGTGGTTGGCATTACCGCCCCAACCCCCGGCGGACGGGGAGCGTTATTCTCCAAATAAAAAACACAAAATTCTCTAGGGAGATCACGCACACATTAAGGAATGTCGGAAAAATCATTCCAAAATTTTTGGAAAACGCTGGGCGTTGCACAACCCAAGGGGTGCGGGTACCAAAGTGACCCTCCCTGTTTAAAAGCATCTTCCCCTCCCCCCTCTGAATGGGGGGTGGGTTTTAGGCCCTCGCAGGGCAAATTTGGAGAAAATCTTACTCCACGAAGCCGTCAAAAAAAATTCTGTGTCAATGGCAGGGGTAGCGGTTTTTTTACAGTGATTTTATTAAAAACCCATAGTTGAAACAAGGCCCCCAGGGGGTTATCTTTCTTTTGCACAAAGTAAAATCCTCCCCCCCCGGGGGGAGGGGTTTTCGTATGAAGCCCTTCGAAGGTTTTCCGATGTAGGTCGACATGGCTGGGTCTCTGGGACAGAAGGGGGGAGACCTCCCTAGGGCTGGTTCCCGGGGCCCGGGCAATCGGGGGGTCGTGGGGCGATTAGGGGGAAGGGGCTCAACCTGCTTCCTTCCAAATTGAGCGTAGGGGGGATGGGCTGCAGCCATGGGGCCCCAAAAAAAAAGGGTCGCTGAGGGGAAAATCGAGACAGCCTAAGGGGTCTTCTCCTTGTCAAGACCCCATGGAGGGTCACCGGGTTGGGTTTAACGAATGGGGTCCCAAAGGGGGTCCCTGTACCGGGAAAAACGCCAATGGGTTCTCCAGTTAACCATGGAAGCGATACCGAAACCAAAGCGGCGTGGATAAAGTTCCCGGCGGAATGGGCCCGGAAAGCAGGGGCCCGGATTTCAAATCCCCATTGTCCGATCTCCCCCCGGGAAAGTCAGGGCGGGGGGGAAGTTCTCACCTAGGGGTGCCCCCCAACCGGCCTAGGGGAAGGCGTTTTCCCCGGGCTTGGGGGGGAAACGGACAGCTCCTCCCAAAATTTTCCGGATGGCGCAGTTAGACACGCTTTTTCTCAGCCGACGGGGTAACTCTTGTTCGAAATTGAACCTAATCACCTGCATGGGTCTTCCAGAGAGGGTAAAAAAAGCGGGCAGTGGAGGCCTCTGGAACCTGGGCCAGGCGTGGCGACGGGGGGGGTGGCCAGGTAACATCTTGGCAAGCTCTTCTTTCCTCTCCGCAAGGCACGTCTTTTCGGTTGGGCCCGGGGATTATTCGCTTAAAGGGGAGGGAAATCTCTTGCGCAAGGGGGTTTTTTAACCCCGTGGAAAGGGCCCTTTCTTAAGGTGGCGCACAGGGGGGCGTTATTTTCCGGGCACCTATAGCCGGGGGCAAACGTACCCCATAAACTCGACCGGGATTCGCCTGGGCCCGGGTTTAAAAATTCGTCTCCCAAAGTTTTCCCCTGCTGGGCTCCCCAAAGACACTGCAGAATCCCCGAGAGGAAGGCCTGCAGGTCCCCGGGGCACCGGTCGCTCCTGTCCCCGAGAGGTGTAGCCCCCGGCCAGGGCCTTCCCCGGGCAACAGGGACCCCAAAAAGCCAACTTGGGAAAGTTTTAGACAAGAAATTGGTCCCCCCTTTTCTGATGTCATGGGCAATGGGTGAGGAATCCCCCGCAAACTTGGGGGCCCGTCAAATTTTGGCGGCATGACAAATAAGTGGGTCCCAACGGAGTCAGTGGCGTCGCTGGGGCAGAAGCGGCCACGGGAGGAGGTGGAGGCTGCTGCTGGGCAGTGACGAGCTGCTGCATCATGGTGGTCAATTGATCCAGCTATTGCGCCTGCTGGGCCAGTTGCTGAGACTGTTGGGCCACCACGCGAGAGAGGTCCGCCACACTGGGCAACGGTACCTTGGCGGGATCCATGGCCGGATCTTACTGTAACGGTCCCGGACGTAGAAGTGGATCCACTGGACCACCGCAAGCGATGGTGTAAGCCACGCCAGGGAGCGGAGTCTAAGTAGGTCCCGGTTTTCACCAAAGCCCGCCGCAAAGCAGGATGGACTTGCTGCGGCGGCAGCCAAGGGTGAGCGTGGTACAGAATCGTGAGGCGTAGTCGGGTACTACCTGTAATAAATAGAGTTTTCTTTGAGAAAGATTTTGTGGTCTTTGAGAGATTTTTCTTTAAATCCTCTACATTTCAGCAGTGATTGTGGCTTCTTGTGAAGAGGACATTCTCTGAATTGGTCTCTTGCAGAAGCCTTCTCAGTCTCTGCTAGCTTTGTGTGAGTAGTCAGTAGGGGATACACTGCTTTTATGTACAGCAACAGGTGTTCCTATCCAGTTATGGTGCAAGACAGGTTTACTTGACTTTGTATAAGTAGTATAAGATGTTGAGAAATCAAAGCTAGGATAATTTCTTCTCTTTGCTTGATGATGTACAAATTCTACAAAGAAAGAGAATGGATTAAATGAGACATTGTACCTTACTTTGAACCAGGAGCCTTCATTAATCCGCTTATCCTACAAACTGTTAGGTAGTTTCTGTACTATGGGTATGAAGCCCCGTGCAGTGTCTAGAAATGAAAGTCCTTGCAAATCTCCATCAGCCTGGCAACTTGGAGTACCATCAGCAAGTCACCTAATTCGCTTTGGAGACTCTTTGTTGGAGATCTTAGGAAAGTCTTCAATTCTTTTAGAGTTTACTTTCTATCACATCTGGGGAGCTATAACACTCCTGAAATATTTCCCATATCACATATAAGTCTCTGCTTTGGAAGTTAATGTCAATGTCTCTAATTCGCTTTGCATGTTCTACTGATTCATTCCCTAGTCACTTGATTAGAAGATCAACTTTCTTCAATTGCAGACAGAGCTAGATCTTTGATGGTATTCCTGAATGAAGATTGCCATGCTCTATAGCTTTCAGGCCGATCATCAAACTTTGAGAGCGCTTTTGTTACTAGATCACGTCTTGCAAAGAATTTGAGGAAATCAGACATCCCTTGATTACTATTAGATGTATCTGGAGGGAGGTTAGTGAGTGGAAAATTTAGTGGGAGTGAGTTATAGCAATTTCTGAACATGTTATTGCTGTAATAGTCACCATCCACTTGTTCCTTCTTAAAGGGCATGTACTGTAGGCATTCATTGGTTTGGGTGCAGGTTGCACTGAAGGTTGACAGTCTTCAAAATTGCTCTCTTTTTTGATATTGGATGCCTGGTTAACTGAGGTTTTCTGTAATTCATGAGCAGGAGTTGACTCTGCTCCTAGACCTGAATGTAGGCTGTAATCTGACTTAGCATGTTGCAGTACATAGTCTGAAGTATGCAGCAAATTGTCTTGATCTCTGTATTCAGGTTCAAGAATGTTGCTGAGTCTTTCACTCTTGAGATTGACTGCTTCCTCCAAAGCTTTTGTTTCAGCAACAGTGGCTGCATCTTCTCTTTCCACTGCTATTTTTCCGTTGCTGCTTCCAGATGTGCTTTTCTAGACTCTGATTTCAGCTGTGCGTTTTCAACTTTCAGCTGCATTTCTTGATCAGAAAATTTTGGCCGTACCTTAGTCGCCTCAGCTCTGGCTCAGGCAGTGGCGACTATAGAGCTGCTCACTGACTTCTTTGAGCTTCTGAAGCTAACTGAGGCATAAGAGCTTGTCATATATTGTGTGCTTCTCTTGCTGACATGGTGACACTGTGAGAGGCTTATACACTTGTGGCTGCCACGTGTGTCTTGTAGCGGTCTTGCTGCATTGTAGCACCATGCAAGGTTCAGTATCCTGCAATCCGACCTGATAGAAGCCATTCATTTACTGCAGCCTTGCTGCACAATGACTCTCTGCAGAGTTAGGATGCTCAATCCAACCTGTTAGAAGCCGCTGTTTTACTGCAACTTTGCTGCACTGTAACACTGTGCAAGATTATGATTCTCTGTAATTCAGCCTGTAGAAAGATGCTGTTTTACTGTTCTGTCCTCCCTATGTGTGCAGAGCCTAAATTGACTCTTTCCCAGCAAGCACTGACAAGGAGCGATGTCCATATTTCAACTTTATTGCATAGGATAGTGTAAAACTGTGTTACTATGATGTAACAGCATGCATAAAACAATAATGTACAAAGGGCTGCAAACATATATACATGTGCATAAGATACATTACTGATGACGGGTATGCAGACATATAAACATGGAAGGTGCTGTCTGCAACAAGCATGTGCACAACAACTAACTGTGAACAACAGCTATTGGCATAGAATACAACACTATACAATTTGTAGCCCTGAATGGCAGTTTAACCTTACCAGCGATGCTAACTGTAGGTCCTGGCATGGGAGAGAATGGTGGAATGTGTTATGTGTCCAGAGACAATGACTGCTGATGAAGAAGACTATGATGTCAGCAGGGGGTCACATGACAGGGTATGGTAGCTCTCATGGTACATACTAAATATTATATGCTAACTAGCAATAAACACAAATGGACACTAGATGGAGCTGTTTTAACTTAACAGAAATACATAAGAAATATAAGAAATATTGCTAAAGCATATTACTGAGGCATAACAATACCTTTTGTCAATGGCAATACTCTTCATGTCAGGACTGTGTGAAACTCTGCAGAGACATGCATCAATAACTGTGAAAAAAATTAATTGCCAATTTTTTATATATCTCCATGTAGAAAAATTGAGAAACAGCAAAATAAAGAGCTGTAATAAAAGGTGCTACAAGAATGTAATTTCTTAGGGAATACAAGTGTTTATTTAAAGGGGTTCCAGGAAGTTAAAGGACTGTCCTCACCATGCTGTTTCAAAGAGCCACAGACAGACTCACAATTCCTCATCAGGCTGTGGGTGGGTCTATAGCAGTGATTGGCATATCAACTCTGCCATTCTATTACAGACATGACTGCTGAGGTTTCTATATAGCAGTGTACAAGGCTACAGGGCTCTAAGGGTTAAAACTTGTCAGAAACCTAGGTAAACAAAGCTTCTGTGCTAGATATAAGACTCAGCAGAGAGAAACTCACCACCCTCTTTATCTGCTGGACAAAGCAAAATCTACATAGCAGTGTATTTTGTAATTGTGTTCATTTACTTTTCCCTACATGTTAAAAGCTAATCATTGTAGAGAAAGAACATATTTAATAAAATAAAACTAGCTGCAAGTGTTATAGAATAAAATACAGCCATTGCTTACCTGTTAAAGGGGTTTTCTGGTTTATTTTTATTTACTACATTTAGGTTACTGGTGTCCTGATCAAAAAAAAAAAAAACTCACCTCCCGTCTCCCCTTTGTTCCACCCCTGCCACCACCAGCCACCTTCCCTTGCTGTTTATTGACTTATGGCTACTGGAGCCACTGAATTGCTATATTGATTACGTGCCGTTGATCATGTCACTCAATGCTGTTCACTTACAAATGGTGACATTGGGCAATGGCATGTGACGACTGTGGGCAATCGGTGGCTCCAATAGTCTCGAGCCAACTGAAGCAGCGAGAAATCTACTCAAGAAGTTGAGAAGACGGCTCACGCTAGCAGCTGTGGAACAGAGGTGACAGGCAAGGTAAATTTTTTTTAATTTTATCAGGTTAATAAAATTAATCCAGACAATTCCTCTAAATCCTATCTTGCCCCACCATGTCAAGATTGCAATGCCAGGTGTTTCATATGGAATATTTCCCTTTTAACATGCCAGACAGAAGTGGGCGATCACGTGGCACGTTTTCACACAAATATACAATGTCTAATACAACAACCATGTGCATGACTGACTATACAGAGCATTGGATGATATCAGTTGATGGGATGACATAATTCAAAGGTGTGACTTAAAGGAAACGTTTCACATTTCACCGGCTATCTGAGAAGATTGATGTATAATTTTGTAATTTCATTTTCTGCTTATTCTGGGCTATGGCGTCCAATAGTTGGCTTAGCAGTGATTGTGAGAGCACACATAGTTACCTGTTAATCACAGATAAGACACCCCCCACTGGATTCCTTAACCCAGAATAAGGAGTCAATTAAATAAATAAATTACAAGTTCTACTGAATCTTTCCAAACAAAATTATATAATCATTTTCTCAGCTCCTCCTGCTCTATATTATGCTGCCTGTAGATCAGAAATCATGTTCAATGTGACAGGCTCCCTTTAATAGCTTGGGTATGGTGATTTTTATATTAATATAAGGACACAATCACCTGAGATCACCTACAGGGTGTACGGAAAAATCTCAATAACTCTGCGCCTAGGTTGTATATGACTTAATAAGGTGCTTACATTTTATTATGGGTGCGGTATCTTTAATAATAAGAGACACTGCGGTATCTTGGTTTCTGAATGTTGTCCTCACTAATTAATACAATCAATAAAAATGCAGCAGTGAAATCAAAATATTGATATATTACACTTGGGCTTCTTTCTAGGCCTGTGCTCATTAGCATAGTTAATTATCAATATTTAATATAATATTCAGGTTGCACATCTTTTCCAAGTCATTATTCTGTGACATTTAAAGAAAATCAATAATATTATCACGCCAGCCTTTCAATATTCCTCTATCCCTTTGGGCAATAAGGAGAGATCAGCTAAACATAAACCTGACAGTCCAAATAATCTAACGTTTGCTTTTAATTATCCTCTGAACATCTCCAGACATTGCCTACAAATGAAAATTTGTTCTGTCTCAGAAACAAAGTTGTAGATGAAAGACTTTACAAACAATGGCTATGTGGAGTAAGGAGACATTATCAAAACTAAAGCCTTATTAAATGAGAAGTCCATAAAAAATAATTAGAAATAAGTATACCCACTGCAATGGTCAGTACCTACCTACTGATAGAGCTTCTAGGGTTCAGTTGGTTTAACTAAAATATATTGAAATTTTTTAATACATGATACGTAATTGTATACTGTTTGGTTGGAATACTCATTGTGATGAAACAAAGTAATATAATAATTAACTTTTGGGGAGATATGTATGAAAACTTTCAAGGCCTAAGACTTTCCTTGTTGTCCATAGCAACCAATCACAGTTCCCCTTTCATTTTTTCAGAGCACTATATGAAATGAAAGGGGAGCTCTGATTGGCTGCTATGGGTAACAAAGAAAGTCTTAGACCTTGAAAGTTTTCATACATGAGGTTCTTGGTGTTTTATTTGTAAATATGACTAAAAAAACATAAATTTAACCCATTCCTGCCATAGGGGTATATGTTTATGTTGCATTCTTTTTTCTGTCTACATAGCTGTTTTTGCAGGACAAGATGTACTTTTAAGGGTACTATTTACTGTACCACATAATGAATTGGGAACCTGGGTTTAGTTTTTATTGAGTCCACTGTGCAATATAAATGACATGTTTTCTTTATTCTCCAGGGTGATAGACATCTGGTGATACCACATTTTTAGCATTTTCTTTATGTTTTACTACTTTTATTTAAAATGTTATTTTTTTTTTTTTATTAGTTTTGCAGAGCCATTTTCTGAGACTACTAACTTTTTTATTTTTATTTCTCAGGGCCTGTGTGGAGGCTCATTCTTTTGTGCACTTTCTTGTATTCTGTGGTAGTACAATTTTGGGATACATTAAACATTTTGATCACTTTTTATTTACATTTTTTGGGTAGGCGAAGTGACCCAAAAACCACAATTTTGGTATTTTTTTAAGTGTGCATCGAATGAGGTAAAATAAAATTAATATTTTTATTTCTGACTTTTATAGACATGGTGATACCAATTATTTTTAACCTTTTTATTTTTTTTTTTAATTTTTAAAATGACAAAAGGTAGTTGTTTTCAACTTTTAATATTATTTTCATGTTTTAATACCTTTAAAACTTTTTTCTTGTACTTTTAGTTGTACTTTGGTACTTGACAATTGAAAGGTGCAATTGCTTGTACACCCTTAAGCAGGATGTAATAACAGTATTAAAATGGCAGTCATGGAGGCCATTTTACCCCTGGCTAAAATGCGAACTGGTCTGCAGGTAGGGCAATCGGGGACTCTGATAGATCAAGGCACCATTTTGTAATCAGATGCTGCGGATGTGGTTACTGTGTCATCTAATTGGTTACATGGCAAGGATTCCAGTTATCTCTGATACTGGAGGCTAGCCTGTGTCAACCAACACTAACCACCTGGGTGATGCCTGTTCTTTTTTTTGGGTGCTATATTCAAAACAGTTGTCAAACTGAGAAAAGCCCTTTCAAAATAAGTATGGCCCCCAGCCTAGCTAAAACATCTGTGCTGCTGAAGTTAGGACAATGCTGTTGCTATGAAAGGGAAAACACAATAAAAAGCCATAGCATTTACCCATTTATGGAAACTAGCTGCACAACATAATATCATCATTATTGAAAATCCATGATTTGATATAGCTATGCTTCTGTAGGTTAATACATGTTAATATAATCCAACGTTCATTTATATTCATTAAATAGAAAAGTCATACAGCTGCATTCAGAGTCTTAAGGTAATATATCTAAGTATGTTCACTACTACCTGATAAATGACTGCATTAATATTCTGCATTATGTAATGGCAGAATATTAGAGCTACAGGTCCCTATTCCTAATACCCACAATGCAAAAAAATATATAGTATGCCATTTGGCCAAAAAGAGTTCTGAAAAATACAGTGGACTATTTGAATTCAATGTATTCATGAGGAGAGCTATCTCCCAGCTCCTCAGGGTAGTAATTAAGAGGCTCCTCCTTCTTAAGTGGAGTCCTGACCTTGGCCTATATTCAGTACCCTGAACCTTGAAGTATTGGATCCTGAGAGCTGAATCTTGTGTGACTCCCGAGTCCTGGAGTTAGATTTATGTCTTAAACCTTCTAATATGTATCCTAAACCCTGAAACTGGGCTCAAACAATATTTACATTTTTATATTTAAAATAACTCTTCAATTATTATTAACATAAACCTCAACAGGACATGCACAGATGGCTACAAATGCATCTCTCAGTAAAGGATAGACGTAAGTACATTTCCAGGGACAGATATTAAAGCCCTGGAACAATTCCTGGAAATTAAGGACACTTGGCAACAATGTCCTTTACTGGCAAGAGGATAAGAACTGCCAATATGTTTTTCACCTGTATTAAAGCATAAGAATATCTTAAGAGGCCAATTAGGCTATTAGAGAGAATATCCCCCTGAAATCAACAAATCAACTGGAAAATGGTTTAATGGAAAGCAGGGAAAACTGATTACCAATAAATGGTCCAACTGTTCTAATTTGTATATTACTCACTCCCTGTGGTGACATCCCTGTCTCTATATCCCTTAACATCTAGTATTCTCCTATGCAAGTGTGGCTCTAGATGCCGACTTCTCAATCTTGGACACATGCGATGGTCCGTTAAGGATATACCATATGAAAAAGAATGATATTTAAAGAATGGAGATTCTGTTGAGAAAGATCTAATTTAGATCGAAACGTCCTGATTATTAGAATCTTTGATAAAATGCGTGGTGATATGGATCACTGTATATGAAGTCGGCTTTTTTACATTTGTCATTTTGGAATGATTAAAGTTTTTGCATAAAATAAAAATTTCAAAAAGTTTTTCAAATAGTTGGAGTGCAACCTACTTTTCTTTCTATGTGCAATTTTTTGGTGTGCACCCTCCAAGGACTGTAAGTGCCGAGGACATAATTCTTTTATAAATTTATGGCTCTAGTAAAGGTCAATAGTGATCCCAGATGGTTCCAGTACATGTCTACACTTATAGGACGACTGTTGGCGCTGACAGACCAGTTCTAAATAGCTTTAAAGCAGTGTAAAATGCACCAGAATGTATGAACCTTTTCTTCTGCAGGTCATAGATACAGGCACAGCCTAGTGCCAATACGACAAGTCTGGCTCAGGTACCACCTTTAACCTGGTCTGGCTGTTCTAACTGTTCTGCACCTAGATTTGGCGTCAAAGAATCATAAAAGTGTCTACCTCTATCAATGTCTTGCGACGCCCCCAGAACGCCCCTAATCTTTGGCGCATTAAAAAGTGTCTTTGGCGCATTACAAAGACACTTATCATGCCAAAGTTTGGAGTGCACCTGTTCATACATTCTTTTTGGCTCAAAGTACGTCAGAAAACCATTCATACATGTCGCCCATAGTGCTCATTTCTTTTTTAACCATTAATAGTATACTTCCTTATACCTGATGGCTTCTTTAACCACATGTTCTGCCTCTGACTCTCAACTGGCCAGCTCTGTCATATTTTATATTATTCATGACTCTACTCCACATGGAACCATTGGCAGGCTGAAACTGACCTCAGTAACTATCTCTAGCAACCATTCTAGAAGACCATTATGGGGGATACAACCTGCTTTCCAATGAAGTCCAACAGTCCCTCACAATTATATCTGACAAATATTATAATTGGACTCCTTGTCTCATTTTACCCTTTGTCAATCAACAGAGATCAAATTCCAATATTGCTGTGAAAATGTAAGCCTTTTTGCTGATGCGTTACATTGATTATAATTTTTCATACTCCTGTTAGTTGGATATGGTGAAATAAAAATGCCCGATTTTATTCAATATGCTGGAATTTTGGAAAAATGTGAAAGGTTTTCTAGACCCAAAAGCTGTCGGTTATATCCGTGCAATAGAATATTGGGTTTTTGTTGTTGTTTTTCCAATTTTCACCTAGATGTTTCAAATTTAGATTATTAAAAAAAAAACGCATTTTTTGAAAATGCAAAAAAATGCAACAAAAACACAATATGTTACCCCCGCCTAAGCATTAGAGGCCCCCAAAAAAGGACAGACTTACAAATAGATACAAACAAGTCGAAACAAACGAAGAATTACTAAGACCAAAGAAAATCATCAAGCTTGCTGCTTTTCCCCACAGAGACCACTCATTCAAGAAAAGTGTAAAAAGCCTTGAAATAATGGAAGACGAGAGAGCAACCATTTGGCAAGCATTTCTCAAAAAAAGAATGACCATCAAACTGAAAACCAAGAGAACTAAACCTAAATGGGTGAATTGATAACAAGTAAAGAGCTGACTGAATATGTCTTTTTGCCATAAAGGCTTTAACACCAAAACTCTTAACCAATATAACCACTTGGTCCAATCTGGCATAAGTTACACAAGAAAGGACTTTCAATCTCATCATTAAGAGGCAAGTAAAAAATGTGATAATCTAAATGAACCACGCTCCTTTGTTGCCATCATTCCCAAAGGACACAAACAGAAATCTGGGGGGGTACCAAAAAAGACCAGCATTTTGAACCAGACTCCTTTTCAATCTTCTGTCTGACCATATCCAGCTACACAAAGACTCAAAGATGACCATCCATTTACATTCAGAGTCAGTAATAGGTGGAATAAGAATAGGGACACTATCAGAACAGTATTGGCAGTACTCCTGTCACGGACACATACATTTTTTTTCATTTAAAAAGGGTCCACTGATATGGCTATCATGAATCAATAATGGACGAGGGGAAGAAGGAGCAGATGCTTCGGCTGTACAGGGCCTTTAAATTACTTATGGCAGCCCTAAATAAGAAAATAATAGTAATCCATCAGTGAAAAGTTCTACCATAAGCCTTACTGGATACTTGCCTAAAATCGGGCAAAAATTCTCTATATTTACCAGAGTCAAAGCTTTTAGAAATACACTCTTTGGTAGAAGGTTGACTGGGTACGTTTGCTCTTTTACAATACAGTGGTCCCTCAAGTTACAATGGCCTCAGGATACAAGATACAGGTTTCAAGATACAATGTCCAGACAGTGATCTAGTTATTTATCATGCTTGGTGGTCCAGTAATGCCTTCCTAGAGTACAGTGCAGTTCTAAATGCACTGTACTGCTCTTTACATATTCCAGGATAAGCAGCTTCTTCTGGTATATTGTGTATAAATTACATAACCCAAAGAGTCATGTAAAAGTCCTTAAAATAGAAAGTGATTTACAGCTTCCAGCATCTTTGTTATATGTAAGGATTTGCTTTTTCTGTATTAGTTACCGGGTAATTTTCTTTAATCTTTGTTGTACATTATGTTGGGTGACACTTTGGGGCCTCGGACTCAGTTATAAGTTTTCCATAGAGTCATGGTTTCAAACTAAAATGATCATCCTGGAACCAATTAAAATTGTATGTTGAAGGTCCACTGTACCTGGACTTTGGACCACTTCCTCTACAAAACGAACATTCATGTTAATACCAACAAAAGTTGGGCCACCTATACTGAGATTTGTTAACATCAAGGCAAGTACCCTTCTTCAATAAACTAATAGTAATAGCGGTGCTTTGCATTTTAACATTAGATAAAGGTATGAGCTAGATGGCAAAATAAGGTTGAACCACAGACCAACACCTTTAACACCCCCTCCCACAAATTAGGAAAAGCAGAATAAGAGAAAGATTCTGGTATAAATTTTTCATTATATTGAAACCATTCTAAACCTCCAATATTTTTATACCCTTCAATGTCTTATTGTTAGAAAAGTCCCAAAAACTTGTAAGGAAATGTTTCACTTATTACATTAAAAAAAAATGCAAAATGCCTGTAACCAATTATTAAAAATTCAATGGGACACCTTCTATCTTCCTCTGATGTCATTTTTTATGCAGCTTTGACACAAAAATCTTAGACACTGTGTAACGGACTTGGTAGTGGTAGTGGTAGTGGACCACTGCAAGCGATGGTGTAAGCCACGCCAGGGAGCGGAATCTAAGTAGGTCCCGGTTTTTACCAGAGCCCGCCGCAAAGCGGGATGGACTTGCTGCTGCGGGAGTCTACCAGGTCGCTACCCCTGACGTGACTTGCTTGCGGTGGCAGCCAAGGGTGAGCGTGGTACAGAATCGTGAGGCGTAGGCATAGTCGGGGACAGGCGGCAAGGTCGGGGCAGGCGGCAAAGGTTCAGAGTCGATAAACGTAGGCAGAGGTCAGAAAACACGGCAAGACAGGAAACACTCAGGAACACTTTCTCTAAGGTACGGAGGCAACAAATATCCAGCAGGGAAGTGACGTGGATCCCCAAACTATATAGGGTCAGCGCCCGGCAATTAACCAATTACTGGTGCACTGGTCCTTTAAATTTACATGAACGGGCGCGCACGCGCATTCCGGCCGACAGGGGAACAGGAGTGAGGTCAGGTGAGTAGATGGGACGGGTGTGAGCAGGGAGAGACAAGGGTACGCCCGCGATCCGTGGACCGGGACGCGGTGCGACCCGTTACAGTACCCCCCCTCTTAGACCTCTCCTCCTTTTTAGACTGCAAAAAGCTGCGGATGAGATCATGATTCAGGTTGTTAGATTCTGGCTCCCAGAATCTCTCCTCGGGTCCGAAGCCCTTCCAATCCACGAGGAAGAAACGCCTCCCTTTGACCGTTTTCATGGCCAAGATGTCCGTTTACTTCGCCGGCAGGCGCAGTAGTCTCTTGCTGCGTTCAACAGAGTCGGGAGGACACAGTAAAGTCTGCTTGAGAGGCGATCGCCCGGATAAGCAAGTACTAAATCGGCTGTATTAAATTGCTATAGATTTAACATACAACGTATAGGGGAGAAGTGAGCTAAAGTAGCCATAAACATCTCTGAAGATTGTACGTTGCTATGTATGAAACCGCATATGTTGCATATACCGAGCTAGCTGCAAGAAAGCTGTTGTACATATTAAGGATTTATTAAAGTTTATAAAGAAGCTTTGAGTGAAGATGCATTAATCCGGCAGTCCAGAAGGTTGTTGTTGTTAGTGGATGTAAGAGACCTGCGGGCCTATGAGTCGGCCACCAGTAGTGCCGTGCGATCAGAGCGTAGGACTTCCGTACTCCGGGATGGCCAGCCAAGAGGGAGCTATGCCCCCCCTCCAGAATCTTTTTCCTGAGTGCCAGTGGCACGTAAGTCTTGCCCGTAGGAACGTTTTGGAGATCTGCGGGAGCCGCGTGAACCAACTGTTCGGGAGAAATAATGTGCTGTGACACGGGTTTTCTTCCCCAAAACCACATCCGAGGCACGGGAGAGGGGCATCAGCCTTGATGTTTTTCTAAACGGCCGGAAGTGAAGTGAAAGTCAAAAACGTGAGAAAAAAAGAGACCACCGGGCTTGGCGAGGGTTTAGACGCTGGGCCGTCTGAAGGTACAGTAGATTCTTGTGATCCGTAAAGATGTCAATTGGGTGACGCACCCCCTTCAGCAGATGACGCCATTCCTCCAGGCTAACTTGATTCCCAAGAACTCCCGATCCCCAAATGGCATAGTTCCGCTCCGCCGGCAAAAGGTCTTGGAGAAGAACCCACATGTGAGAATTTTGCCTTTGGGGCTCTTCTGTGTGAGGACCGCCCCTACCCCTACGGAAGAGGCATCCACCTCCAAGGAGAACGGCTTCTCGGGATCAGGCTGAACCAAGACAGGTGCTGAGGAGAAGGCAGTCTTAAGATCAAAAAACGCCTTTTCAGCCTCCGGAGGCCAACATCTCGGGTTTGCATTCTTCCTGGTGAGGGCCACGATAGGGGCCACCAAGGTGGAGAAGTGGGGAATAAATTGCCAGTAGTAGTTTGCGAAGCCCAGGAAGTGCTGTATCGCCCGAAGGCCGACAGGACGGGGCCATTGTAGCACCACAGAAAGTTTTGCTGGCTCCATCTTCAGGCCCTTAGCCGAGACTATATTCCCGAGGAAAGGCAGGCTGGTCTGGTGGAATAAACATTTCTCTAACCGTACAGTCGGTTGTTGCGCAGACGTCGCAGAAACTGGCGCACTTGTGTCCGATGAGTCTGAAGATCAGGGGAGAAAATCAGGATGTCATCTAGATACACTATGACACAGGGTACAAAAGATCCGGAAGACATATTGACAAATTCTTGGAACACAGCTGGAGCGTTACAGAGCCCAAAGGGCATCACGAGATATTCGAAATGTCCATCTCGGGTATTAAAAGCCGTCCTCCACTCGTCCCACTCCCGAATTCTGATAAGGTTATAGGCTCCTCGCAGGTCCAATTTGGAGAACACCTTAGCCCCCTTGAGGCGGTCAAAAAGCTCCAAGATCAGTGGGAGAGGGTAGCGGTTTTTCACAGTGTTTTTATTTAGTCCCCTGTAGTCAATACACGGACGGAGGGAACCATCTTTTTTCTGCATGAAGAAAAACCCGGCTCCGGCTGGGGAAGAGGATTTACGAATACATCCTTTCTGCAAGTTCTCTTGTATATAGGCCGACATGTCCTGAGTCTTTGGCACGGACAGTGGATAGACCCTTCCCCGGGTAGGGCTGGTTCCAGGGAGGAGGTCAATTGGGCAGTCGTAAGGTCGATGTGGCGGCAGTGTATCGGCCTCCTTCTCGAAGAATACATCCCCAAAATCCTGGTACTCTACAGGCAGGCCTGGCGGGCGGCTGTGGAGAAGTGGTAGGCACCGGGCGTGGTACCTCCAAACAGAGGTTCTGGCATTCCGGTCCCCAACGCAGGACCTCGCCTGTCTTCCAGTCGAGCGTAGGGGCGTGACATTGCAGCCAGGGAAGCCCCAAAAGGATCGCCGAGGAAGGACGAGACAGAACGTGGAACCTGATCTTCTATTTATGTAGAGCCCCCACACGGAGGGTCACCGGCTGGGTTATGTACTGGATGGGATCAGTAAGGAGCTCCCCACTGACCGAAGAAGTGAGCAGAGGCTTTTCCAAACGGACTACTGGCACGCGGTATCGGGATAACAAGGAGGCATGAATGAAGTTCCCGGCTGACCCAGAGTCCAGGAAGGCAGCACTCCAGAACGATAGGCCAGCATCAGATGTCACCTCCACTGGTATCATCACACGTGGAGGGGAGGAAACAGCACCTAGGAACGCCTCTCCTATGGCACCTAGGTGTGAGCATTTCCCAGATGCTGGGGATGTAGCGGACAGCTTCTGCGGAAATGGTCCGGGCTAGCGCAGTAGAGACATAGGTTCTCTGCTCGACGGCGGGTCAACTCTTGCTCCAATAAATGGGCCCAGTCCACCTGCATGGGTTCCACATCAGAGGCTTGAGGGGGTGACAATGGAGAACGCTGAAATACCGGAGCCAGGCGAAACAGCCGACGGGGGCGTGCCGAGTCTCTCTCTTGGCGGAGCTCCTCCTGCCTTTCAGCGAACCTTACATCGATGCGGGTGGCCAGGTGAATTAATTCGCTCAGGGAGGACGGGAGGTCTCTTGCTGCCAAAGCGTCTTTTACCCTGCTGGAAGACCCTTTTTGAAAGTGGCGCAGAGGGCGGCATCATTCCAAGTCAGCTCCGAAGCCAGGGTACGAAATTGGACCGCATAGTCTCCCACGGAGGAGTCACCCTGTCGAAGGCTCAGGAGCGTGGTCTCAGCGGAGGATGCACGCGCCGGCCTCTCGCGGTCACAGGGTCATTTCTGCCCCAGAGGGGGGTTGCCCAAGTCAGAGCCTTCCCGGACAGCAGACTCACCAGGAAAGCCACCTTAGACCTCTGTGAGGGAAACTAATCCACCATCAATTCCATGTGCATAGGGCACTGGGTAATAAAACCCCGGCAGAGCTTGGGATCCCCGGTAAAGCTGGAGGGTAAAGGAAGCCGAAGCTTGGGTCCCACGGTGGCCAAAGAAACGGCATGTGTAGACGGAGCCACAGACGGAGATGTTTGCTGTTGCTGGGACGCAAGGAGCTGACGCATCATGGCAGAGAGCTGGCCAAATTGCTGTGCCTGTTGTGCGATTTGCTGCGATTGTTGGGCAACAATCGTCGTAAGATCCGCGATGCTAGGCAGAGGCACCTTGGCGGGATCCATGGCTGGATCTTACTGTAACGGACTTGGTAGTGGATCCGCTGGACCAACGCAAGCGGGAGCGGAATCTAAGTAGGTCCAGGTTTTCACCAGAGCCCCCCGCAAAGCGGGATGGACTTGCTGCGGTTGGAGTCCACCAGGTCGCTACCCTGACGTGACTTGCTTGCGGTGGCAACCAAGGGTGAGCGTGGTACAGAATCGTGAGGCGTAGGCGTAATTGGGGACAGGCGGCAAGGTCGGGGCAGGCGGCAAAGGTTCAGAGTCGAGAAACGTAGGCAGAGGTCAGAAAACACGGCAAGACAGGAAACACTCAGGAACGCTCTCTCTAGGGCATGGAGGCAACAAAGATAAAGCAGGGAAGTGACGTAGATCCCAAAACTATATAGGGTCTGCGTCCGGCAATTAACCAATTACCGGCGTTCTGGCCCTTTAAATCTACATGAACGGGCGCGCGGGCACTAGGGGGCGCGCACGCGCATTCCGGCCGACAGGGGAAGAGTGCAGAACAGGAGCGAGGTCAGGTGAGTGGATGGGACGGGTGTGAGCACGGCCAGCAGCACGGTCCGTAGCGCCACCCGTCCCCGCCGGGCGCCCGCAGGGAGAGACACGGGCATGCCCGCGGTCCCTGGCGCGACCCATTACACCCTGGAAGTAAAGATAACAAATTAACAAACTCATTATGCTAAATGTTTTCTTTAAACAGAAATAAAAAGATAAAAACTAAGAAGAGAAATAATGCAAGATAAAACCTTTTTAGAATAGTTCTCATCAACACGTTTAGCGCTGGGATCAGCACATACAGAGTCCTCACTGGCACTATCACTGGCTAGAGAGAACTGCTGGACAACCAATCGCCTGTAATGCTCCCATTTAAGGGGGGACCAAATGAGCGTTAGGGATAGACTGAGGGAGGAGTTAAAGAGTTGAGTACTTGAGTTAAAGAGGAAAGTACACAGCCTAGATAGGATACAGCCAAATCTGGTCGTAACTGGAACGCCTCGTGGTGGAGGTGCTGTTTTGAGGATATTCCTGGGGCTTTACGCTGCTCACTGGACTGGAGGTCCTCAAGGTGCAAAGATCCCTTAGATGTGAAAGACATATTATTATTATTATTATTATTATTTATTTTAAAGCGCCATTGATTCCAGGGCGCTGTACAGTCGAGGGGGTTACATACATTACATAAGTCAAACGAGTACAGTTATAAAGGATAATGACAATTGGCATGACAGAGGGAGAGAGGACCCTACCCGCGAGGGCTTACAATCTACAAGGAGGGGGAAAGAGACAGGAGGTGAGGGGCACATATGTTCAATAGATTCGCTTGTGAGACTTTCTTTTGAAGCAGACTTTTACTTTTTTTCAGGGGAGCCTTTTTAGGAATGTGCACACCTCCAGATCACACAATGTAAGCTTCACAGGTTCGGTTGCACCATATGCTGGAAATTACCCTATATTACTTAGTGCATGTACTAGAATTAGGCCGATGCACCAGAATGTCTTTAAATGAAACTGTTACAATGATTTATTTGTTTTTCTAGGCACAGTCTTGGTGGGTTCTTTGGGTCCTTGTGCCAATTAGCTCAGAGGTGCTAATAAGAAAAGGTGGAAGAAGGATAAACATAAACTAGACTAAATCTTGGCCATAATCCATGTTTTCCATAACTCACTTGAGATTATGGCCAAGGAACCGAGCCACACCTCCTGTCTCGTTAACAAGAATTTTCGGGAACCACAGAAATTAAAATCTTCCCAAATTATGCATCTGTCATATTCATATTTTGTATACCTGGGTTGTTAAGTTCATATTTGAAAACTTGGCGGTCATGATATCTGGCTAGGCGATTCTTATGAGGAGTTATGACGGAAACTGGAAATTATGACTTTCTTATTGCCCCCTTCATGTAAATAGTCACAACCTGTGTGACCTAAGGAGGAGGAGAGACTGGGGAGGGGGTTTAAGTCTCCATAAAGCACCTTTGGGTGTCACAGACCAGTGTCAGATCCAGCAGTTACCACCAAGAGTAGTCCAGTCTATTTATCTTCAAAGCTGAACTCGTCAACGGGACCTTTTTGGACCGACTGAATTGGTGAAGGTTTGTTTCTCATTATTTTATCCCTTTTTGTTTATATATTGTATTGCACATTTTTATGTATGTCTGTGATTTTGTAATTTTTGTAACTAAGCACTATACCTTGATATTAAAGCTTAAAACTTTAATAGTTTTGCCTTGTCGCCCTAACCACCTCGTATATCTCCGAAGAGGTCAAGTGACTGCCAGTGTATATGACCAGTAGCCTACAGAGTTCTTTTCTTTCCTTTCAGCTATCTTGAAAGGTGGTGGCAGTGTGTGTTGTAGTAGGTGTTGACCGTGTGAGGGTTTTTGTGGAGCTCATAGTGTAGGCTGAGGGAGAGCCAAATGTGAGCTGTTGTGTAGCATATCCCTGGTCACCTCCTGTGTGCACAGAAGGAGGTGGGGCCTGAATGTGTGTCTGAGACGGATTTTGTCCTAGAAAACCCTCTGTGTGTGGTTTTCCCTTTTCCCATCATTGAGGTTGGTAGTTGGATCCACTTCTCTGTCCTCAAAATTGTGTGCCCCTGTTCCTTGAGATTCTCCCGCTTGTAAACCCGTTCTTATCAGGCATCCTCTACGTCTACAGGAAAAAATGGTTTCACCATCATCACAAACTGGGATTCTTTACTGTAAAAGCAGTGAAACCTTGAAATTCCTCATCACAAAAGGTTGTGATGGTGAAATCATTGATCAAGTTCAAGAGCTTAGATGCATTTTTCTCAAAAAATTATATTACAGATTATGGTTACTTGAGATAGGACCTTGATCCAGGTATTTATTCTAAAGCCATATTTGTAATCAGAATATTTTCCTCTTGTATGACAATTGGCAACTGCATAGCGATTTTTGCCTTCCTTTGGTTCATGATGCGCACCACAGCTCGTGTCTGCTGCTGCCATTCTTCCCAACACTCATCTCTCCCTGCTCCTGCTCCGCTCACTGTCTCAGTTCCTAGCCAGTGTGTGCATGCTCTTCCACTAGGGCGTGTGCGCACCGCAGTGTTTTTCACCAATAAAAATGCACACAAAACACAACGAAAAATGTTTTCCTGCAAAACTCTATGAATCCAGTGTAAGGAAATCTTTGATTTATATTTGTACAGTCTAGTCCTTTAAAACATGACTAGTTTTTTCATTACCAACCACACCTTAAAATTTTGCTTGTAACTTAAGACAGCCATATAGAGATAACTTTTGGACTTCAGCCATCTCTCCTGCCTTCCTCCATAAACATGCATGTTTGAATTGGCCAGCCATGCATGTTTATCTCATTGGGGAGAAGATGGTAAACCCCTGCCAAGCACCTCTGACACTGCTAAGCAGTAAACTTAGAGAAGACGGCCTAAGAATATGACAGATTTACCACAGTGGCTCATGCTGTATGATAAATTTGGTGTATCTTTGGACAAAGTTGTCTACATTAACACCTATTGGCTGGCTTAATCTACACTAATAATTGCACAAAAATTTGGGCGAATGATGTTGGTTCATAGGGCACGTCCCTTTCATTAAACTATGCCCATTTACAGCTAAGTCTCGCCTTTAGCTAGTTGGGGTGCAAAAACTTGTCTGAAAGTATCTAAGGTACATATTAAATATAGTATAAGGCATGTTTGCCAGTTTGGACATAAATAGTGCCAAAGTTCTGTTACCTGCATTTATTACCAGTGTTGTTGTATTGTTTTTCTCTTTTTGCAAAAAATGCTGCAGACAAATGTTTGCTGAAAGCCAATAATAAAATATAAATGCACTGCACCATTTTCTTCACTTTTGGTGCTTTTGTGGGACTTTGGTGCTTTTGTAAGTATGATGTGACATATTCTAAGTATGGTGTGTTTTTCTGTCCCTTTTAAAGCCTCTATACAGGACTGGAAAAATTTTTTAAATAAAAGGAAAAAAGGCTCCCAAAAACACTAACAGTGAGACTGTCTTTGTTCCCCATAGCAACCAATTAGAGCTCACCGGTCACCTTTCCATAGCAGTTTAAAAACTGAAAACTGGCCTTTGATTGGTTGCTGTGGGCAACACAGACAGTTTTATGATTAGACAGGTTTGATAAATGAGGTCCTATGTACAAGGAGACCTTTGGAAAATCTCTGTAGTCAGGATACCATGGGCATAACTATAGCCCAGAGGTAGAGAGGTGCAAGAACATTGGGTCTCATTTGTCAAAAGTATAAAGGTATGTTCACACGGCGTAATTGCGGGGTGTACACTGAGCGTAATTGCGCTGCAATGCACCTGAAGTACATCCCGCAAAATCTGCTATACAGCATTACTATGTAAATTCTTTGATATATGGCGCTATTAAATATGCCTTTAACCCCTTCTTGCAGCATGTTCATAATATCTTAGTTCTTAATTTTTTCATCCCCGCCATCTAAAAGCCATAACTTTTTTCATTTTTCCACCTACGTAGACATATGAATGCGTGTTTTTTCCAGGACAAGATGTACTTTTTAATGGTGCCTTTGTCCGTACCATATAACGTACAGGGAAGCCGAAAAAAAGAGGGATGAAAGGTATAAAAAAAAGTACTTGTGCTATGTTTCTGGGGTTTTGTTTTATAGTGTTCAGTCTTCAGTATAAATGATGTGTTATCTCTATTCTGCAGGTCTCGATTGATACCAGTATTACCAAATATGTGGGGTTTTCATTTTGTTTTAGTCCTTTAAAAAAAAAATACAACATTCTCTGTCTCTTAATTCTTGCTGTAGTGGCATTTTCTGCGAGAATAACTTTTTTGTTTTTCCTCCTATGGACCTCTGTGAGGGCACAATTTTTGAGATCTGAAGCCGTGGTGTCTAAATGGTTAAACAGTAGGGATAGGAGCCAGCTTCATCCTCTGCTTTTAGTGGCAAATGTCAGCTGTAATAATCAACCAGGACCCACAGTGTATGGACGTTGGCTTATCAAATGTTGGTAAGGTTTTTATTGCTACTTATGCTGCCATTTCAGTTGCCTGTCACATAGTGGTGGGGGCTATTTCATTTTGCTATGAATTCTAGTTACGCCCTCGCTAATATGAGCTAGTTTTGGTGCTAAATATATGTCTCTCACACATAGTTATAATACAATAGTACAATGGGTTGCAAAAGCATTCATACCTCTTGAATTGTTCCTCATTATTAAATGTTACAGCCACAAATTTAAATAGATTTTAATTAATATTTTATGTGAAAGAGCAAAACAAAGTAACAAGTATTTTTGAAGTGTAAAGAAAATGAGACATTCTTTTTTCAAATCTGAAAAGTGTGGGGTACATTTGTATTCAGCCCCCTGAGTCAATACTTTATAGGACCAACTTTAGCTGCAATGACAGCTGCTGTCCATTGGGGGATGTCTCTACCATCTTTGCACATGAAGAGGCTGGAATTTTTACCCATTCTTTTTGAAAAATAGCTCTAGCTGCTTGGTGAACGTTTGTTAACAGCAAATTTCAGGTCCTGCCACAGATTCTCAATGGGATTTAGGTCTGGACTTTGACTGGTCCATTGTAATACATGAATATGCTTTGATATAAACCATTCTATTGTAGGTTTGGCTGTATGTTTAAGGTCGTTGTAATGCTGGAAGGTGAACCTATGCCCCAGTCTCAAGTCTTTTGCAGTCTCTAACAGGTTTTCCTCCAGGATTGCCCTGTATTTAGTTTCATTCATAATCCCATCTACTCTAACCAGCTTTCCAGTTCCTGCTGAAACAAAGTATCTCTACAGCACGTTGCTGCCAACACTATGCTTCACGTTAGGGATGGTAGGTTCAGTGTGATATGTAGTGTCTGTCATTTAGGCCAAAAAGTTAAATTTTGCTCTCATCTGATCTGAGCACCTTCTTTCATATGGTTGCTGTGTCCCCTACATAGCTCTTTGCAAACTGCAAATGGGACTTCTTATGACTTGCTTTTAAATGGGGCTTTCTTCTTGCCACTCTTCCATAAAGGCCAGATTTGTGGAGTACATGACTAATCGTTGTCCTGTGGACAGATTCTACCACCTGAGCTGTGAATCTTTGCTCCTTCAGAGTGCCCCTGGCCTCCAAGCTGTTTCTCTGATTAGTGCTCTCCTCGTCTATGCTGTTAGTTTAGGTGGATGGCCATATCTTCATAGATTAGCAGTTGTGCAATACTCCTTCCACTTACAGATAATGGATTGAATAGTGCTCTGAAGAATGTTCAGTATATGGGTTATTTTATTAAAACCTAACCCTGAAATACACTTTGCCACAACTTTATCCTTGAGCTGTCTGGTATATTCCTCGGTTTTCATGATGCTGTTTTTTAACCAATGTTCTCTAAGAAACCTTTGAGGCCTTCACAAAGCAGCAGTAGTTATACTGAGAATAAATTACATACAGATGTACTCCATTTGCTACTTAGGTGATTTCAAAAGGCAATTGCTCACACTGGATTTTATTTCAGAGAATCAGAGTACAGGGGGCTGAATACATATGCACGCCGCACTTTTCAGTTTTTTAATTAGCAAAAATTTGGAAGAGCGTGTATCATTTTCTTTGCACTTCACAAATACTTGCTACTTTGTGTTGCTCTTTTACAAAAAATATTAATAAAATACATTTAAGTTTGTGGCTGTAATGTTTAAAAATCAGGAACAGTTCAAGGGGGTGTGAATACTTTTGAAGCCCACTGTATATTAAAGACTTGGAGGGCCGAGATATTCATGATACACAATAACACTGCAACACACATACACTCACCGGCCACTTTATTAGGTACACCATGCTAGTAACGGGTTGGACCCCTTTTGCCTTCAGAACTGCCTCAATTCTTCGTGGCATAGATTCCACAAGGTGTTGCAACGATGCTCAATTGGTACCAAGGGGCCCAAAGAGTGCCAAGAAAATATTCCCCACACCATGACACCACCACCACCAGCCTGAACCGTTGATACAAGGCAGGATGGATCCATGCTTTCATGTTGTTGACGCCAAATTCTGACCCTACCATCCGAATGTCGCAGCAGAAATCGAGACTCATCAGACCAGGCAACGTTTTTCCAATTTTCTACTGTCCAATTTCGATGAGCTTGGGCAAATTGGAGCCTCAGTTTCCTGTTCTTAGCTGAAAGGAGTGGCACCCGGTGTGGTCTTCTGCTGCTGTAGCCCATCTGCCTCAAAGTTCGCCTTACTGTGCGTTCAGAGATGCTCTTCTGCCTACCTTGGTTGTAACGGGTGGCTATTTGAGTCGCTGTTGCCTTTCTATCAGCTCGAACCAGTCTGCCCATTCTCCTTTGACCTCTGGCATCAACAAGGCATTTCCGCCCACAGGACTGCCGCTCACTGGATGTTTTTTCTTTTTCGGACCATTCTCTGTAAACCCTAGAGATGGTTGTGCGTGAAAATCCCAGGAGATCAGCAGTTTCTGAAATACTCAGACCAGCCCTTCTGGCACCAACAACCATGCCACGTTCAAAGGCACTCAAATCACCTTTCTTCCCCATACTGATGCTCGGTTTGAACTGCAGGAGATTGTCTTGACCATGTCTACATGCCTAAATGCACTGAGTTGCCGCCATGTGATTGGCTGATTAGAAATTAAGTGTTAACGAGCAGTTGGACAGGTGTACCTAATAAAGTGGCCGGTGAGTGTATAATAAAATGCTGATTACTTCTATACCAGAAAACATGTAGTTTTTAAAAACCAACTCACGGTGAGCAAGGATAATCCTACCTCAATGGCTCATCAATGGTGCATTAATCAGACTGCGGAATAAAAATGATGTTTAGAACGCTACACATCATTTGTATGTAAAAACTACAGATATTTTTCTAGAATAAACGTTGTAATACATTCAGGAAAAAAAAAATCAGGGACATAATTTACAATTCAGACTGGAAAGAAAAAACGAAAACCCTTGAGATGTGAATGGTTCTTAAATTACACTCAGCAGATATTCAGATTATGACGAACAGAGAGAGAGCAACTAACCCTGACTGTCATTTGTTTCCCGTGGAAACGTGTACACCTAGCAGGCAATTATAACAGAAGGGAGAGGTGTTAGAGTTTGATTAATTATACAGCATCCCCCCTTAAATCTGCCAGTAATTTAAGCATAATCCAGATATGGGCAATCTATGACAATCCTGCTGAGCAGCTACAGGTCTGCCTTTATCTGCCAACCTCTGACCTTGCATGTAAAATCGGTGCAGTTTCTTTGTGGGTCACACTATAGCATCATACATGGTAAATGTGAATTAATATAATTTGTTATGCACTGTGTGTAATGGAATATTCTGTGTCTGAATCCAGGGGATCATGTTGCTGTATATATTCTCACCACTGAATCTGCAATAGCTTCCTCCCACCCCTTCAGTAAGAGATCAGCTGGTTATGCATTGCTCTGCAATATGCCGCCATCCTCTGCTGTAACACCACAGGGGATCACAATCTGCATTATATAACCTATTTAATGTGTTCTTTTTTATAGGCCAGTAATGCAAGTGCACGCAATCTTTTGATACCGGGCCTCAGTGACCTATGAATTCTCGACCTCTCACAAATAATCGCTGCAGTCTTTGTTATTTATTTGTCTGATTTTTTGGTTTTCTGCTGCAGCTTTTTTTGTCTTGTTGAAAGTGTGTGACACGAAGAGAGAAACTGCCTGATTAAAATTCACTGAGTTGGATATTAAGATCACAGTACACTGCTTAGGAAGAATTTTCTCTTAACTTAGTCTTTGTCACATCATGAATATTATTGTGTGATACGTTATTGTCTGTTGAATTGGAGGTGCTATTTGAGGCTCCCCTTCACCTACTATTATTGGTATTGATAATACTGGTACCTGATCGTACGTCCCAGGTACACTTGTGTTGCAGTGATTAAAGGGGTATGCTCACCACTTTGATTAGCTTTAAACATGTAGACAAAGGTAAAAAGACTGTTATCAAATATGTTGCTGCTCTGATTTTGCTTCCTTTCAGAGCTACAGCAGTTCTTATCCCCTGCTTGTGTACACAAGCTTCCCTAATTACTGACCACCTCTTTCTGCTCTAAAACCCTGGCCAGGATGGTGAGGTTATACCCTCCTGTGAATTACTAGTATCAGCAAAACAGGAACTTGTTTTCGTTCTTACTGACAAACTTTAACCCATTAGAGCTTTGTAGCCTTCTGCCATATTGTTTAAACGCTCTTATTAGCAATGTCCCTCTAACAGGTCAGCTAGGAACAGCAGAACTATTATGCCAGAACCAACTGCAGTGTAAACAGGAAATTAGAGCCTGAAGGTAGCTGTGAAGAGCAGGCTCTGTGAAACAGCATGGTGAGAACACCCCTTTAACCTCTTACTGATGTTCCACGCATGGGTACATCCTAATGCCAGTAAGCAGCTTTGAAGCGTGATTTGCCGGGTGTTAGCTGCTAATTACAACTAACACTCGGTAGTTAGAGCGCGGAATGGCGCCTCACTCCGATCGGGGTGCCCGCGGCGTAATCGCAGGCTCCCAATCGGTTAACATAGCAGCTGGAAGCCTTGTAAAGGCATCCATCGCTGTCAGGCAGGAAGTAGTGAAACCGCCATCTTTGTACACCCTAATACATTTTATTACAATGCATTAGGCTGTATAAATGATTGTGTCCCCTAGTGGTGAAGTACCCTAGAGGGACTTGAAGTTAAAGTAAAAAAAAAATTAAAATAAAATAATAAAAAAAAGTTATATATATATTTGGCATTGCTGTGTCCAAAAAAGTCTGATCTATTAAAATACAACCTCATTTATTCCATATACGCTGAACGCCGTAGTGGAAAAAAATTCCAAATGCCAGAATTGTGTTTTTTGGGTCATTTCATGTCCCCTAAAAACTGGACTAATTGTAATCAAAAAAGTTCCATTTATTCCAAACTGGTAGCAATAAAAAGTTCACTTCAGCCTGCAAAAAATTAACCCTCACTCACATCCGTAGGTGTTAGTACAAAAAAATTATTGGTCGAAGACAATGGCGCCATGACGCAAATTTCTAAATTAGAAAATGTTTGAAATATTTTTACTGTGCCAAAACATAACTTAAACCGCACATGTTTGGTATTGTCAGATGCGTATCAATCTGTAGAATACAGATAACACATTTTTACCAAAGATTGAACGCTGTAAAGGCAAAACACCTGCAAACATGGCGCAAGTACTTTTTTTCCACATTTTGCCCCACTTGGAATTTTTTTGCGGTTTCCCAGTATATTCTATGATACGATGAATAGCACCACTGGAAAGTACATCTTGTTCCGCAAAATGAAAGCCCTTATATGTCTATGTAGATGAAAAAATAAAAAAGTTTTGCCTCTGGGAAGGCAAAGAGGGAAAAATGAGCATGACAAAAAAATAGGCCTCGACGTTAAGAGGTTAAAAACTGCAGCTGTGTGTGATCAAATCAATACAAGCACAAGCCTGTGGTCAAATCAATACAGACCACCAAAAGCTGCCTAAGTTTGCTTGTAAAGCACAGGACTGTTTTGACAGGGGTGGGGGCAGGTAACCTGGGGAGTCGTGGAGCTAAGAGGTGTGTCTATGTTGGGGGGCGGCCTCAAGATGCATACCTTTGCATTGGTATTGCAATGGCCCACTTTCATTAATACACACTGTTATACAGGATTTATACACTCAATGTGTATTACTCATGTATAACACTAACTAATGGGGCATTGAACACACATAAGCCTGCAGCACCCGGGATTAGGCCATTGTGTACAGTGGCCGCAGTGTGTCAGGATATTCCTGCACAGTGCATTAAAAAGTGTTAGCCCTGTCCTGTTTTCAGTGCAACGCTTACAATAGATGAGAGGGTAAGCATGCCTTCCTTACCCGTCGTCAAACGCATCATCATGCCGGCATTATCTCCTGGTTCTCCAGAGGGGTAAACCATGTGGAAAGCATGTTCTTTAGCGATACACTCTTGGGACGGTAGCCTCCCTCTATGTTCACATGTAAATTTCTGTGCTTACCTCACCTGTCTCAATACCAGTCGGTACCGGTTTCTTTCACTGTTCGTTTACTAGACCCGAATACTGGCAGGTGAACTTTAAGGTCTCGTTCACACGGCTTATTCTGGGACTGATTTCAGCCGTACTGCGCACCGTATTTGCGCTCCAATACGGCTGAAATCAGTCCCAGGCATTATGGTAAACCACAGTTCTCATAGAGAACTATGGATTCCGTCTCCTCTTCCCGCTCGGCGAATCCACCGGGCGGGGAGAAAGTGACATGCACATTATTTACGGCGTGTACACGCCGTGAATGAGTGTCTATGGGGCCGGCGAGCTGCCGGCCCCCCACTGCACGGCAGCCGGCGTAATTTCGGGGCGAACTTCGTCCCCGCAATTACGTCAGCAATAAGCCGTGTGAACATTGCCTTATGACTCGTTCCTAATGCCCTACATACTCTTTAACTTTCTTTACAACACCTAATTGTTCCTCTCCTTGTCCTGGGTTCTTAGCTCTCCTTTTCCTTTGTGCTGTATTTCTATGCCATCTACTTTCTGGAGGATAATCTGTGGGTTCTAGACATACAAGTATAGGAGGCTTTTTGTACTAACATTTTACTGTACATTTGTGGTATTTACATGTGGATTCTGCAACTAAAATCCCATAACAAGCATGCAGAATGGTTATCCAGTCTAAGGGTGATTTCATACATTGTTTTTTAAAAAATGCCACTGCAGTTTTTAATGAAATAGGAAGGAGAATTATGATGCTTTCCATTTCATACTCCTCCTCCTGGATATGGCCTAAACTGACTGAAAATCTGCCTCAAAAACTTAAAGCTTTTTAAAAAAAAATGCTACAAAGGAATCCTCCCTTGACTACTTGCTGACCGACTGCCGACTTTTAACATCCTGCTGTAGCAGTTTAAGGCCATGTCTCCACGCCACGGTTTTTCAGCCGGTTCTCGGTTTTGCAAACCGGCTGAAAAACGTTTACACGGACCTTAATGGAAAATCCGTGCAGCGGTCCCTACTGCACAGATTTTCCACCCACAAAAAACATAGAACATGTTCATTCTTCCAGCTGGTTTTCGGACAGAAGATGAATATGTCTATTTGAAGTGGGAGGGCTTTTCTCTGCAAACCGTGGAGAAAAGCCGTCCCCCGGTGGCCATGTGCACGGCACAAAAACAGGACAAATACCGGTCCGATAAACCGACCGGTATTTGTCCTGTGCCGTGTAAACGGCCCTTAACACTGCTACAGTTGTGGAACCTCTGTGCAGAGAGTACAGCTATACACTAATTGTATAGTTGTGCAGGTGGAGAGCACTGTATATTCAAAAAGGCAGTAAGCCTATAGGCTTCCTGCCCCTGGTGCTGGCCCTCACTTAAACTCCGGAGATCAGTAACTGTCTTAGATACTGGGTCTGCAGTCAGTGCAGGGGATGAATTCCCCCTGCAACTAAGGCTAATATATCAGCCCCAGTTACAGGGAAAATCTGAAAAAAAGCAAAATGTAGAAAAAATACAAATGGTCCCCAAAGCACAATGTGTAAAATAAAATAATAAAAAAACAAAAACATTTTTATTAAAATAAATACTAACAGACCAAACTGCAACTTTAACTCCCTCCCTTTCGACGTCCCTAAAACTTTTTATTACATACACTGACAAACAAAGGGGTAAAAATGTTTTTAACTTTTTACTTTCAGGCTCCATATCATCCACTACAGCTTTGAATGCGAGACTACCATCATTTTAAAGACAATCACCTTGGCTATCTCATACATAAATTTGACTTAAAATTATTTAGCATATGCTTAGTTATGTAGATTCTTGTCATGAAACTGAATTGTTACTGTTTTGCTCCTTAAAATCTCAGTTTAAAGGTGACATGTCTGAATTGGAGTTCGCCATTTTTTGGTGTATTTTGCAACAAAAAACTCTTATAACCCTATTCTATATATGTATGGACAGTTGTACACAAAAACTGGGGGCCATTTGCGCCAGGCACGACACATTTGAATGCACCGAAGTAATGCAAATAAAATATGCTAACAATGCACCTAAGATATGCTTTGCGCCTGTTATGTGCCTAAGGTATGTTATGCAAGGTATACCACACGCCAGATTTATGACAGGTTCATACATTAGGGTGCACTACACACTCATTTAATGCATCTTATAACTGGCTTGGCGGCGCCTCTTTTCTGACATGTTGCATTGTAGTTCCACTGCAACAACTCAGGCTCAGGTAGACCACTTTTAACTTGGACTAAGGGGGGACATGTATGAAAACTGTCTTTGTCTAAGACTTTCTTTGTTGCCCATAGCAACCAATCAGAGCGCCCGTTTCATTCTTTCAGAGCACTAGATGAAATTTACATTTTTTTATTCACTATTTTCCTTCATTAATTAATTTGAAAAGTACATCAAAATAAAGAATAACATATTATGGAAAAAATGTGAAAAGGTTACTATAGAAAGCATTATAGTGTTAAAACCAGCATGTACTAAGGAAAATAAAGTGTGCCTTGCCAGGAACTGGTTAAAGTAGAAATAAAAATAACAAGCAATATCAGGAGACCACCCCTTTACCACTATTAGCTATTTAGATCAGCAACATTTTTGAGATTGCATTATATCTATTTGTATTAATTGATATTGTGTTTTATGGCAAACATTCTGGAGAACACATTGGAGCACATTTAGTAAGGGGGTTGCACTAGAATTCTAAAACAATTCTAACAAAAATATTAGCGTACATGCATTACACCACATTGCTTTGTGAATGTTATAAAGTTTTTAGCCACTTCTGTCCCACTTCCAGCAAAAAGGGGACATGGTTTCAGGCAAAGTGTGTGGGGCTTATCATTCATGTGTAGATTCTCCATCCTCATCACACTTGCCCCAGTACCGTTCCCTGCGGGTTCCTACCACTGATCGTTTACTGGCCTGTAGATGAGTAGAGAAAGGTGTAAAGTTAGATGTAATGCAAAAAAATAGTGTAAGGGAGAGAAAGAATAGACAAGAGGAAGGGGAATATATAGCTAAACAGTGGCAAAAAAAAGCTAGAATTCTTACACTTGGGGTACCACTCTGTGTAATCTAATGGGTCTGGAAAAAATATATATAGTTTGTTAACAGATTGTAAAAAGGCATAAAGAGAATAGAGACCTAAAGGTACTATGGGAGCACATAGTCACACTCCTGATTAAAGGGGTTTTCTCTGTACAAGCTTTTGCAGCTTTCTCTCATTCTTACAGCTTCAAATCCAGGAGAGGGTCATCATCATCATTCTGTGTGAGCAGGGGAAGGAAGAGGATGTCACAGCTGCAGACCTCCTGCAATGGTCAGTTCTCATGTCTGAAGAGCTTTCACCTCCAGGCTCTACAAGCTCCTTGTAACCAGAACACCCATATTGGTGTAAACAGTTATACATACATCCTGAAATGACGAAACAAATGTGAGAAATGTATTCTGCTCCCTCCTCTGTTATCAGGCAGGAGGTCGAGGGGGCATGTCCCGACCAGGCTTAACTAAATATCTGGCAGCCAATCATAGCAAAGGGGGTGTAGCCTGACCCCCAGGGCCTCAGATTTAGACACAGATTGCAGATTAGCTAATAGCTGCTATACTAAATGATTTAGGTAATACAAACCAATTACAAAAGTGCTTATTTTTACTGTCCCCATCATTACAGATATGATCTTTGCAGCGAGAGCACCTTAAAGGTCCCCTGTGTAAGACTATTAAGATAATGAATCCAGAATAGCTCAAAGTTAAATGCCTTCTTTAAGTTTTTGTTGAGGTTTCCACCATGTCAAGGAAATTGCACATGTTCTATGATCTAGAGTTGTAGCTGGAAAACATTTCAGTTAGCTTATGAAAAGTTTTGTGGCATCTTGTTGCAGCCAATCATGTATGCACAGCTTGCTATCTGAACTTTGATACTTTGGGTGTTCAGACAGGTAGATGTAGCCACATGGGCTTTGATAAAAACTACAATAGAAGAGTCAAATATATATTGAACCTCGATTGTAATCAACCTGCCTCACCTAGGGTGTGGTATCTCTTGCTTCTTAGAGCAGGCAAATAGGAAAAAGTTTCTTGTCTACATGAAATTCAGGTCAAAACAGAATTCTGGAAGTAAGAGATCAATGGGTTAGCATGTTTGAAGATATTCCAGGGGCATCTGATAATGTGGTGGACGTTAGTAATAATCAGGTGATATGTATTTACAAATGGTGGTGAAAACACACAAAAAAATGATTAAGTCATGTTAGTACTGACTCTGATAATAAGTGAATGCCATATTAAAGAGACCCAAAAATTATTTTAGATGTGCTCTCTTTTTTACTTCCGCTCTTCAAAATAAAATAAAACCATATCATGTGTACCCTTAAATTAGTCCTGCACACAAAAAGCCGTAATACAGCTACGTTGAAGGAAAAAATTAACATGTTATGGCTCTAAAAATACCTGTGGTCTAAAGTAGTTGTCCAGTTTATAAAAAAAAAAAAAATGAGATACTGCTGTCCAAATAAAAAACAAAAAAAACAAACTCATACTCCCCTTCCTTCTCTCCTTCATTCCTGTGCTAACTCTGCAAAGTCTCTCCCTGGTTTTCTGTTTTCTTCTTTTCTTACTATCCTGCCGAATGGGACTTCATGATACAGTAGTTGATTGGCTGCAGTGGTCACCGGCCTTATATCAACATTTGGAGCTGTTCACTTCTGAATGATGATGTAAGGCAGTGGCAGGTGACCACTGCAGCTAATAAGTGGCTACAACAGTGACATCCTGGTCGGCCAGAGATAGAAAGGTTGACAATGGAATCCTCTTCCACTCCTCCATGACCAGTATAAGAGATTATGAGAGTGATAGCACCAGATTTAACACACCTGCTTCCATTCACACCTTGTAAAACTAATGAGTCACATGACACCGTGGAGGGAAAATGGCAAATTGGGTACAAATTGTCCATTTTCACTTAAAGGGGTTTTGCCACGATCTCATTTCATACCTCCTATATCCAGCTCTTCAGCTCTGTGTGCTCACAAGGGGGCGTGTGTGATTTGTTTGACTTTCATATCATGTGAACCAGCAGGATGACATCACCAGGCCTTTCCTCTCTGTAGTCATAGAAAGATCTGTTTATGTAAAGCATTGTGAGTAGCTGAGAGGTAATGTTTTTGCTTCACAGCACAAGGTTGGTTCAAATCCCTGCATGAACCAAACCTGTGGATTTTTTTTTTTATCAATGCACATACCTCATTGAGGTTTATTTTTTTTTTATTTGCACTGTTTGACTAATTACTGAGGAGTACAGAGCACAGGAGTAGAGTGACAGCACCTGGGGTTTGAACACTCAGTAGCTGCCTGAGAGGAGAGGTGATGTCTGAGCATGTCTGACTAGGACTGAGGAGCTCCCAGCCCTGGTTGTGTCCCCTGGAGATGAGTTGTAAACAATGGATCACTAAAGGAGCAGCTAGAACAAAAATGGTGCACAATCTTTAATAATAATGAATGGTGAATATGTTTGTTATTTCATTTGCAAGCTTCCCATGTCAATTTTACTTTGTCGCAAAACCCCTTTAATGGTGTAATCACTTTTGTTGCCAGTGGTTTAGAAATTGATGGCTGTGTGTTGAGTTATACAAGCTGTACACTGACTACTTTACAAAGTGTCATATCTTCAGTATTGTCCCATGAAAATACATAATACAATATTTAAAAAATGTGAAAGTTGTACTCACATGTGTGAGATACCGTAGTTTATTTATTTTATTTTCAAGTAAATTGGACAAACCCTCTAAACCAGTGAGAACACAGCTAGTTTAGCTTCAAATCAGATTGTTGTTCTTCATAGCATTTTTTACAAGCATTTTTGGTGGCATTTTTTGCAGTGTTACATTTTTATCGTGCATTTTCCTCAGTCATTTGTAAAGTCCTATAGAAAAGTCTAGAAAAAACCACCAACAAAACCCAAAAGAAAGCAGAACAGAAAACATGCTACATTTTGAAAATACAAAGCCACTGACCCCAAAAATGTAATGTATTTTTTTTATATTTAACTATAGACCTTAGAGTAACTGGTTGCAAAGACTAAAAAAAATATGTTAAAAAAAGGCAAACCAAGCTGTCCATGAAATCAGACCTGAGAATGTATATTCTGTCTAGTGACGAAGTAATACTGGTGGATCGTAGCCCCTATCGACCTCCATGGCCTCTATCTACTGTATTATACTTTTCTAATTTTGCAGAAGAAATATGCAGCAAACCTGGTAAAAATAAATGAAGCATATATCTACAACTATAGACTCCAGCCACTGCTATAAAGCGAAATAGAGCTTGTTGTTCCAAGAATTAGCAGTGTCCTTTTGCTGTGATCATGGAATAACGCAAAGCCTTTGTAATGGTTCAGCCTGCTAGGCCATGGTTCTAAGAAATAATGCATTCCTCTTCCTGTGAGTACTTGAATAGCACTGTAGAAGAGGAACTGCAATCAATTAGGAGAGCCTTAAAAAGGTAAGACACATAAAGCAGCTAGAAATGAAAAGTGTGCACGTATCACAAAGGGCAATGCCAGTAAGAGGAATGTAAAGCATTGGCAGTGAAGGAGTTATTTCCCTGTTTTGTACTCTTTGGCTTGAGCTAGAAGCTGAGTGGTTCAGTTCCAGGATCTAGATAGACAGAGAGCATGCAGTGAAACAGTGTACTGTTATGGGTTGAATCATTTACTGAACTAGCCTGACCATAACCTGACACTAGAGCAGGATATGAGTCACTGCGCTCTGCAGCTGCCTATTCATTTGCATAGAAAGAGCCCAATAGTACGAAAGGCACATGAACCATTTCTAATTAGGCAAAACATCTATTATGCACCGATCATCATTCCCATTTCTAGTGAGAACTAATGGAAGCCATATCCCGGAAAGTGTCCCTGTTTTATTTTTCCCATACTGACAGTTTGCACAGCACCACAACTATATTAAGTAATACTTTTTCATATATATAATTATTATTATTTATTTTAGAGTGCCCTTGGTTCCAGGGCGCTGTACATTCGGGTTTCATACATAACATAGGTCAAACAAGTACAAAGGTGACAAATTTAAAACTAACAACTGGTACAGAAGGTGAGAGGTCCCTGCCCGTGAGGGCTTACAATTTGCAAGGAAGGTGGGAAGAGACAGAAGGTGAGGGGCAGACATGTTTGTGGGGTGGATTAGTAGCAACAGGATTATTGTTGGTTATAGGAAATCCTGAAGAGATGGGTTTTCAGGTTGCTTTTGAACCTGGTGAAGGTGGAGGAGAGTCTGATGTGTTGGGGTAATGAGCTCCAGAGAATGGGGGAAGCACGGGAGAAGTCTTGGAGACGGTTTTACATATAAATATATATATATATATATATATATATACATACATATATATATATATATATATATACACACATATATACATATATACTGTATATAGATAGACATATATAGATAGATATAGATATTAATATATTTATATTCTGTACACAGTATTACAACTCAGTGGTTAGATTACATTTGGAATATAGAAATTCATCTGAAATATAAGTCATTAAAAAAAGATTGTGTACCAGTTCAATACGAGCAGCATTGAAAATAATGTGGCTCATGTTTCAGTCTGGGTATAGCAGAAAAATTTCACACCTTTGCTATAAGAATAGATTCCTTATTTTCTAAAGAATTGTAACATTGCAGCAAATTTATCATCGACTTAGAAACCATTAAAGGGATTGTCTCGCGAGACACATAGATGCCATATACATAGGATTTGCCATCAATGTGTGGTAGGTTCGATACCATAGTGTGCTAGGCTGTTCTAGAAACTCCCATTGACATCAATGGGAGAGTTCCGACTACCTTTCTGTTCAAAATGGAGAGATTCTGGGGCACATTCTTGAGATAGGTGCAGGTCACAATGGTGGGACCCGTATCTATCACATATTGATGACATATCTTCAATGTGCAACAAAAAAATCTTCATGCTATACTTTCAAAATGGCCCCTACTATTACATATTGATTTAGTGACATACAACATCATTGAGGTAGCCAGCAACCATGATAGTATGCCCTAAAATATTGTTCAATGAGTCTGTAGAAGGGTCTGTTGGGGACTGTAATTTATATGATTAAAAAAAAACAGTGAGGGTTCCATTGCACAAGTGAATTTTTTTACAACTGTTAATGGTGGTACTGCTCTATAAAAAGCCACTATGATATCAAACATACCCATTATGCTTCTGGGTAAAATAGAGGCGAAAGCATCACTTTGTAGGTCAGTTTCTGTCCGGGTGCTGTGTTCATGATCTGCTGGTTTTATTAACGTATGCAGTACAATATATACAGTAAGTATATCATACAGTCATCATGGCACACAAGAAACTTTCTAGTGTGAAAAGTAAAGAACGGAGGAAAACAATAGGAACAATATGGTGCGGCAAAGTCAACAAGATGTGGACAATACTGGAACATACAGAGGCCATTAAATCAGCTGATGTAGCGAAAAGGAGTAATGGAAGAGAAGGAGGAGTTATTTTTGTGGATAAATGAAAAACAGATAGTTTGCAATAGTGTTCAGAGGCCAAGATCACTGGTGGGTGTCAGTAGTAATTCAATTAATTGACATAATGGGAAAAAGTTTCTGCATTCAACCAGCCTTCTAGAACGGATTTTGGTTGAGTGCCAAGGTACTAATGCTAAGGCACAATGCATGGGTAGACATACCATAATTGCAGCCTGTACAATTGCACTGGGCCCAGTAGGTTGCAGAGGGTGGGGGTTATTTTGAGCATTTTCACCTAATAAGCGTACTGCTATTGCTTATTAGATCGCTTGCAAGGAACTAAGCTAATGAACTTCATGGATCATAAAAAGACACTGAGGAGCCCTTTGGGACACAAAGGCCTACATATTATTCTTGAATGCGGGCCCTCTGCTTTCTGTTGTCTGAGCTGCTTTTAACAGAATTTAGAGAAATGTTTTACAGCAGCTTCATGGGAACAGTGCCTGTAAACAGGAGCAGACCCATTGACTTATACAGGAGAGTTTTCTAGGAATGTTCTGTGACCTGAGTAGAAATCAGTGTGCAGGAAGGGGAGAGGGTCAACTGTGACTATCTTCTATTGTGACTGGTGGATCCTGTGCTATCTATACACATTGGTGTCAACTTTCAGTATAATTCTGCCTGTGCTGATAATGAGACTACTGAAAAGTTTTCTCTACAAAACAGGAAGTGTCAGACTCTTATTAGGTCTAGTGACCAAAGTGAAAACTGCAGAATTTCAAGATTTAAAAATACCAATAGTGATGTGGAGAAAAAAACACAACCGAAAATTCTTTAAAAAATGTGTTTAACATAAAAATATTAGTTAAAATATAGGACGTTTTTGATGACAAAAGTTTCTATACAAATTGGTGGCAATATAACTTTGTATATGGGACCTTAGAAGATGTTAGGGATGTAGTACAGGCTTCTCTCTGGTGTGTCGCTCACCTGCTACATGCACTACAGTCATCACTGGGGACCAGGTACATAGAAACCAGTGGTGTATCAGAGAAGTCTTGCTACAGCAGCATCGGATGGGGTAAGGCTATGTTCACACGGCTTAAAATTGGACGTATTTCAGTCCGTAATTACGCGCCGGAGTGCGCAAATTACGGCTGGAATACGTCCTAGTCATTACGGTAATCCACAGTTCTCATAGAGAACTATGGATTACGTCTCCTCTCCCTGCTCGGCGAATACGCCGCGTGGGGAGATAAGTGACATGTGAATTACCAATGGCGTATACGCGCCGCTGGTAATGCAAGTCTATGGGCCGGCGAGGTGCCAGCCCCCGCTCCCGCTCCCGCCCCGCCCCCGGCCACACGGCGTAATTGCAGGGCGTAATTACGCCCTGCAAATAAACCGTGTGAACCCAGCCTTAGTGTAGTGGGATTTTTTTTTTATGTTGTTTTATTTTTGACAGTATGCTGTTTTCCACAAAGAAATCTGCCAAAAAATCTGCACTACAATTAGCTGTATTTGTCATGCTAATTTATCGTATGCATTTTGATCAGAATTGCTAAAACCCATTTTCTGCAGTAATTCTAACCTGTGTGCATTTACCTTTAGCAGTGGAGTGATCTGAAAAATTGTTATAGGCTTTGTACTACTCATCATAGTTATGATACATTTGAATACACTTTTAAACTGGCCATATGGGTCATATAGCTGTTGGCCAAATGCTTATTCACCCAACAACTATCTCTCCCAACCGTCCCCACATACCTGCTTACTTGGTTTAGCCGAACATGCATGTGTTTTGGATGAAGAGAGAGAAGTAAGCTGCTGCCAGACACATCTAACTTATCTCCCTTAAAAACAGGAACCAACATCTCCTGTTGGGTTAGAGTTGGGAGGCCTTCTACACATCAGATGGTTGGCTAGTCCTTCAAAAAGTGGTAGGTTTGGCTAATATTTATCTAACGTAGATGACCAGTTTTACCCACACTTCACTTGTAACCAATAAAATCTAACCCGCCCCCAGAACGTTATAAGCACACTCAGTGTAAAATGTGCCAAAGTGAACAGTCTATGGTGTCTAATGCGCCTAATGAATGTGTTACGTGCATTGTTCGTAAGACTCAACACTTTCTAATGCGCCTAACATGTGGGGACGTTTTAGGGGTGTTCTGGGGGCGTCGCACCACACTCGTAATAGAGACAAATATATGAATGTGGTTCGGCAACACTAGACGCATTACTACTCGGACAGGCAAACCTATTTTAATGTGGTCAGCCTGAGCCTGAGAAGTTGAAGTGGAGCTAGATTTGCTGTTAGGGAAAAAAAATGTCCCTTATTTCTCAACTTACACCAGTACAATAATAAAAAGTCATTTATGATCAATATCAAACTATATCAAATTGTATTATTCAAATTTTATAAAAAATGTTATCATATAAAATTAATATAAAAATATATCATATAAAAATATCTCTGATAAAATGCATTTAAATTTAATAGAATCTAAAACTAGTTTTACATTAAACAACCCACTGATGTTGTTGTTCAGATTTTACAATTTTTAATTTTTACTACATTAAATTTGAAATTTATTTTTACTGCTCTCCCCTTTATTCTACATACAGCAATAGCCAGCACAGCACAGGTCTTGCTGGTACCTGTGCTTCAAGAAGCAAGATGAGTACCATAGTTTCTATTCACTGACATGCTATTCTAATGACTTTTCTTTTCAACCAGTCTATAGACTCTACACATGTTAGGCGCATTACTAATGCGCCTAAGTTTCGTAAGGCACCTAACATATAGACGAAGCGCGTCGAACTTTGGACTCCATCGCACAAAAACACTTTCGTACACTCAGGCACATTATACACTGAAAACGAGACTCGACAATTCACTTTCAAGCGGCTTCCTTCATACATATCTCCCTCAGTGTTGAACTAGGGTGTCAAGGGCTCACTGGTGGAGTTGATTCAGGGAGCCTACCAATGAAGTTGATTCTTGGGGCCTGCCCTACAGATACTGTACATGCTGCACATGCTTCTCTTTCTCTGCCTTTGTAGAGGATGCACATGCATTTCAAAAGCAGCTCCAGGCCTGACATGCTCAGGGGCCCTCTGGGGGTTTCCCCTGCTCCCCCATAGTCCAGTAGGGAGCCTGAGCACACTGCATGAAGTAGCATTTGAGCTTTATTTCCAGACAGTGACTTAGGTCAGCAGGAAGGGCAATTTGGCTTTGGTTAATTACCATATCCTGCCTGCCTCCCCCATTGAGTTACATCAGACCATGCTCCAGGTGTGCAGCTTTGTAGAGGATGTTTACAAAGCTTTTGTCTCCAATGCACATGCTGCCTAATCTAATGTAAAGGTTGCTTATTACAAGCTTAGAGGCTAGGATCTGGTTGTGTCACTTGTATGTCTCTTTATCTGATTGTCAGTTTATTCATTATTCCAGGTATCGACATTGTCTCTACAGTGGTTAATCATGTTCATGGTTTTATATTGTGTCTTCATTTATCTCTTTTTAGGAAAAATGTATAAAACAATCCCAGACTGGAAAAGGATAAGGCTTTCTTCTGGCAAGGTTAAAGGCTGCTGTAAGACCATGGTGTTTGTTTTTTGTTTTTTTTTCTGCTTATTTTGACTTTTTTCAGATCATTAAGTCAGTGGGAAAAATATATGATCTGACCGAAATTCAACCTATAAAACATTCTGCAATGATTGGAATCTATAACTAATATTAGAATGGTATAATTAATTATCAGAGCAAGTGAAAAGGATCTTGTTAAATCTTATTTATCCATGTTGTTGTTATTTCCTGAGTGAGAAACCACAACCAGGCCGTGGTATTTAACCCCAGTTATATGTCTCTGTATGATGACTAAATGCAACATCCAAATTGTACAAAGCATTGATATGGCCCACATAAAACCGTATCTCTATATGGCTCTGATCTCATAAGGAGGCATACATTGGCGTTTTCCTTTTGTCAGATTCTATACATACAGCTAATAGATTGTAAGCTCTTGCGAACACATTGTATCTCATCTGTAAGTAGCTTTTTCATTGTGTAATATCTATCTTTTTGTCTGTACCTATACCCTCCAAATTGTAAAGTGCTGCGGAATATGTTGCTGCTATATAAATAAAGATTATTATTATACAGCTCCTGATGGAGCTTGTATGGCAGCACATAGACGCTGTGCAGATCCATACAAAACCTCTGTGCTCCATGTACACTGCTCATATTGTTTTGGTGCTGCTTTTGAGTTGCAGTAGTGGCATGGCTCTGTTCTGTGCCACTACAACAGTGTGTGAATACATCCTAAGGATTAAAATAGCTCCTGTGTGTGAATGAGACCTAACTCAGAATAATGGAAGTTGTATGTGCAAACAAATGCACAAGAATTCCTTTCTCCTTGGTCAGATAATCATTAATACTGTTGGCAGGAAGGGCAGAACAAAGCCTGGAGTTACTGCCTGTGCTGTGTAATAAATATACATTAGTCTCCAGGCCCAGCGTCAGATATCAGTACAGTATGACACATGCAGAATGTGTGTGTTCAGAGCAAGCCATAGCAAGGAAGGGCTGAGTCCTGTGTGCAAGCGTGAGGGTGGGGGAGGAGTGCTCACTGTGTGGGAGGGTTACACATAATCAGCCAAGCTATCCCCTTGGGGGCTCCAGCTGCCTTTGTATTTTATTATCACTCCTTAACAAATTTCGATAGAAAAGGGATTGTTCCTCTCTAAACCCCTTTATTTTATTTCTCATTACATTCATGAACCTGCCTGTGAACAGCAGTAATTTCCCCTTAAAAGGGGAACACCATTGTGTTTATACTGTGACCAGGGTTTTTGCTACAAAATAGGGTATATTGTCACATCATAGCCATATATATTGTATTTCGCTGCCATGCTTAAACTGTATTATTTTTCCAGTTATTATTAATGTTGTTATTTTACTACTAATAATATATTCTACCTATATAGCACACCTACCTATATCTACAGATATTTATAATTGAAAGATTCTTTATACTAACAAAAAAACATGGCAAACATCAGGCTTTATGTTTACACACTAGATATGCAAACAGTTGTTAATATGTACTTAGCTGTCATACAATAATAAATAATAAGTATAACAATATAATATTATTATATACTGGCAACACCTTCTGCAGTTTTACAATCAGAAAAAGCTCTCTTCACAAATAGACAAGCCAGTACTATAAATATACAGTATAAGGTCACTTTCACATGGCAGTATTTTGGTCAGTGTTTTGCATCAGTATTTGAAAGCCAAAAGCAAAAGTGGAACAAAAACAGAGAAAAGGTAGAATGGAAATGATTGTACTTCTTCTATGTTTTAGACCCACCTCTCATTTTAGATTACAAATACTGATGATAATAATCACCAGAATATTGTTGCATGAAAGTGGTCTAAGGGTATGTTCACACGGCGTAATTACGGCGCGTACAGTACGCGCTGCAATACGCCGGGTGATTTGGGAGTCGCGATGATCAGCGAGTAGTCCCGGAGCACAGGGGGGTCGGCAACCCACCGGCCCCATTGACATGCGTTACTCGCGGCACGTAATCGCTGCGAATAATTGACATGTCACTTATCTCCTTGCGCGTATTGTACGCGCGGGGGTACGAGCGTAATCCATAGTTCTCTATGAGAGCTATGGATTACCGTACTTGCGGCGTGCATCTCGCCACGTATTAAGCGCAAATACGCGGCAAAATACGCGCCGAAATTATGCCATGTGAACATACCCTAAGGCTACGTCTACACAGCGCAGATTTTTAAGTGGATTCAGTATTCATAATCCGCAGAAATCCAACTGTAAATCATCCCCATACACCTCAATAGAAAATCTGAACTGTAGTCTACACAGCTTGGATTTTTTTAAAGTAGGATTTCAAATGCAAAATCCGTTCAAAAAACGTGTTCTAGAATTCGTCGTATTTCACTTGAAAGCGGCGGATTATAGTACTGTTCAATGTTAATGGACTGGACGAAATCCAAAAAAAATCGCAAAATCCACACAAAAAGCATGCTAAAAAAACAAAAACCAATTGTAAAATACTGGTCAGCATCTATAACCAAATCTAACAGTATTTTACAATCGTCGTGTAGACATAGCCTAATGAGTTGTATAAACACTACTGCAAAAGCTGAAATGAATATGCTGTATCTAATAATATAAACAGCTGACATAGTAAACTATTCATAACAAACAAAGGAACAAAAGGCTAGTGGACCTAGCCTAATAGAGCTTGCAATCCAAGGGTGGGTTCACAGCTTGCGTTTTTTGTTGTATTTTTCAACTGCGTCATAAATGAAAGCAACAAAAAAATGCATACATTCAATTAATCCAAATTTTACCTGTTTTCCAAATTAGAGTTGAAGGGGTGTTCCAAAACCAGCAAATGCTCGCTAGTCCATCGGGGCATGATATAGGCTAGAAATAAAGAAGAATATTTAACGTCTTGTTCAGTCAATGCGGCCATCCCGGTGTTCCCGGCAGTCGACTACCCCGTTCATTCTTCACGTGACTGCTGCAGCCAATCACAGGCTGCAGTGTTGACTTTCATGTAACCACTGCAGCCTGTGAATGGCTGCAGCAATCACGTGTAGAATAGATCGGGAAGTCCACTGCCGGGATCAACGGGACAGCCACAGTGACTGAACAAGAGCGTCTATGAGGTAGTATTCTTCTTTTCTTCTATTCTATATCATCCCCTGATGGACTAACAAGCATTTGCTACTGTCGGAACACCCATTTAATTTCAAAATCACCTGCATTAAAACAAACATGGTTTTTACTGTATGCATTTTTGATGTGGTGTTTTAAACGCATGCATTTTCTACATACATTTTTGTGCAGTTGAGAAATGCAACGAAAACATATGCAGTAATGCTTGTAAACTTTGCCTTAACGAGCGGGCAAATGTGATTTATACACCAAAATATACATGTAAAAATGCATCTAAAGTGACCCATTGATGTAGGCATCAGTGTGGCACATAGCACATTGATTTATATGTCGCTAATGCATTACATGATGTATAAAAAATACCAGTGCACTTCAACTATTTGCATGTTTTCCACGTGTGTTCAGTGTGGAAAATGCATTGAGAGCTAGAATGTGGATTAGTCACATTGGATGTGTTAACACATGCCCTAAAGGTGGGGAGATCCATTTGAAGAAGGAAGTCAAATTCAGTTTTGTCCCTCATAGTTCCACACATAGACAGTTACAAAAAAAACCTTCCATTAAAGGGGTATTCCCATCTCATTGATTAGCTTTAATATGAAGGCAAAGAAAAATAAATATTATAACCAAATATGTTGCTATTCCAATTTTGTTTCATTTTAGAGTAAGAGTATATCGACACGGCTTATTTTGGGGCGCATTTCGCCACGTGTTTTGCGGCGTACTCCACTCTAATATGAGCGAAATGCGCTCCAATTATTACGGTAATCCACAGTCCTCATAGAGAACTATGGATTAAGTCTCCTCTCCCCGGGTGTACAATACGATCGTATTGTACGCATGGGGAGATAATTGACATGTAATTTAATGAGTAATGCTGCCCCCCCCCCCATCAGTGCCACGGGAGTACAAGGGTCTAAATATATTTATTTACATAAAATATTATATATTAAATGAATAGATACATGCAAAGGTGGGCAGGTAGGCAGGCCCTCGGTGGGTAAATAGGCAGGGCCCCGAGTCAGTAGGTAGGTTTGCAGAGCCCCAGGTAGGTAGGTCAGACCCTCATTCTTAATAGTAGCTCCTTCAATTGGAACAGAAATCAATTAAATAAAAATCAGAAAAAAATATATTCAGTGGACCAGCACTTCCAAGAAACAAAATCCATTAGTTTATTGTATATCCAAAGATACAATAAACTAATGTATTTTACTTCATAAAAGTGCTGGTCCACTGGATATATTGTTTCTGAACTTTCGGTTTAAAGTGGTGCTTGTAAGACACCAGATTTAAGCACTTCTTTAGGTGAGCTGGTCGTTCCTATTTGGAATCTTTTGGTGTATAATATAAAACTCACCTCTGACAGCCAAAAGTAACCTACAGCCTACAAGACCAATTGAGAGGGCAGAGACCTGAAGACATCCTGAGGATGTGCAAATGGCTAAATAAGTAGCACTTACCTGGGCATCCAAGGCGGTGGGGTGTATGCCTAGTGTCCCCAAGGGAAAAGGGAACACCTAAAAATTTGGGGGACATAGGGGAAATTTTGATCCAGAAAAGGGAAAACCTGAGAAATTTTTTTATCGAGTCTAATCAAAATCAGACGGGTTTAGTGTTCTACATCTAACACAAAACAGTGGCACACTAAAAGATAAGTAAACCAAAGGATATAGGAATAGGGAAATGCATTATGAAAGGGAAAATATGAAAAACTGGGCTCTTAGTTTGTTTTTGACAAAGATGTATTGAGCTCACCCCCCAAAACGTCAAGGGACCCCGGCGGGTGAGTCCCTACATAACATGCCCTCCTAGGCGTAAACCAGACTGCAACTTCAGGGTAGGGGGGAACTAGCATTGGTTTACCCTGCACGGGTTTAAAAAGGCAGCTGAGTGCAGAAAGCAATGAGTTTTCCCAATCTCAAAGAATAAAAAACATAATTAGGCTGGGCACATCAAAAAAAATTCTGAAAAACGCAAGATGGGTGCACATAAAAAGGCAATATATCATCTAACACAAATATCAGTGGCACATAAAGATAAGAAAAACCCTCAAGGTATTGGGAATATTGGAAATGCTTACTGCAAAGGGAAAAATATAAAAACCCTGGGACTCTTAGTTTACATATTTGATAAAAGATTGTTTTAAAGCTACCCCCAAAAACGTAAAGGGGGCCAGACAGGTGAGTCCCTTACACTAAAAAAGTTCCCTCACTAGGCGTAAACCCAGACTGCAACTTCAGAGTATGGTAGGAATGAAATTTGGGATTATCCTGCACGGTTTAAAAAAGAGGCAGCTGAGTGCAGCAACCCAATGGATTGAAAACTCAAAATGAAAAAAAAACAAAATTAGGCTGTGCACATCTAAAATTTTCTAAAAAAGCAACATAGGTCCCAATAAAAAGGCAATATATACATCAAACCCACAAATACAGGGGAACTAAAGACAAGTAAAACCTAAAGGGTATATAGGAATATGGAAATGCTTTACGCAAAGGAAAATATAAAAACCTTGGACTTTAGTTTACAGTTTTTGATCAAAATTGTATTAAGTACCTCCCAAAATGCAAGGGGATCCCAGAGCAGGTAGTCCTACACAAACATGTTACCTCACTGGGGTCAATCCGGGACTGCAAATCGGGTAGGTAGGAACTAGAAATTGGGATTATCCTCACGGTTTTAAAAAAGAGGCAGCGGGTGCAGCAAGCCAATGAGATTGCCAATCTCAAAGGGAACTACAAAAACAAAATTGGGCTGTGCACATCTAAAATATATTCTGAAAAACCAAGCATAGGTGCAACTAAAAAAGGGCAATATAACTCTAACACAAATATCAGTGGCACACAAAGACAAAGAAAAACCCCTAAGGGTATATAGGAAATATGGAAATCTTTACTTAAGGAAAATTGAAAAACCGGGGACTTTTATTTTACAGTATTTGATAAAAGATTGTATTAAGCTCACCCCCCAAAAATGTAAAGGGGGATCCAAGCGGTAGTCCCTACATAAACATTTACCTCACTAGGCGTAAAATCCAATTGCTTTCCTACCATACCTAAGTTGCAGTCTGGATTGACAAAGTGAGGTAACATTTTATGTGGGGAATCACCTTCGGGCCCCTTAAATTTTTGGGAGGTGGCTAATACAATCTTTGACAAAACGTAAACAAAGGTCCCATTTTTTTCTATTTTTTTGCATAATGCTTTCCAATTTTCCTATATACTTGAGGTTTTATTAGTTTTAGGGTGTCATGATATTTGTGTTAAGTATGCTTTTGCCTTTTCAGTGTGCACCTATGCTTGCTTTTTCAAATTTTTTTAGATTCACAGCCTAATTTTTTTTTGTATTATTTGAGATTGGCAATTTCCATTGGCTTGCTCACTCAGCTGCCTCTTTTAAACCGGGGGAAAAAAAACCAAATTGCTATTCCAACCTTTCCCCTTTGATGTTGCATCGGGATTGAGCCTAGTGAGAACATTTTTAGGTAGGGACTCACCTGTCGGGACCCCCTTTGGTTTTTGGGGGGGTAGCTTAATAAAATTTTTGATCAAATATGAAAAAAAGAGCCCCCGGTTTTTTTCATTTTTTCCCTTTTAGCATAATGTTTTTTCCAATATTCCTATATACCTTGAGGTTTTACTTGTTTTTTGTGTTCACTGTTTTGTGTTGATGTAGCTTTTCCCTTTTTCAGTGGCCCCTTTGGGCTTGCGTTTTTTCGGGAATATATTTTAGAGTGCACAGCCAATTATGTTTTGAGTTCATTTGAGATTGGCAATTCATTGGTTGCTGCATCGCGGCTCTTTTAAACCAGTGCAGGATAAAAATTGCTAGTTCCACCATCCCTTGTTGCAGTCGGATTGACCCCTAGTGAGGAACATGTTTAGTGTGGGGACCCCCCGCCTGGGACCCCCTTTGACTTTTTGGGAGGTGATTAAAACAATCTTTGATCAAATACTTAAATGGGGAGCCGGGTTTTTTCTATTTTCCTTAGCAATAATTTCTTTTCCAATTTTCCTAATCCCTTTGAGGTTTTTATTTAGTTTTAGTGTCCACTATTTTGTGTTAGATGTATATTTGCCTTTCATTGTCACCTATGCTTGCTTTTTTCAGAATATATTTTATGTGCCCACCCTAATTATGTTTTGTAGTTCATTTGAGTTTGGCAATTCTTTGGCTTGCTGCACTCGCTGCCTTTTTTTAAACCAGGCAGGATAATCCAATTGCTATTCCTACCATACCTAAAGTTGCAGTCGGATTGCCCCTATAGGTAATTTTTTTGTGTAGGGACTCACCTGCTCTGGATCCCCTTGACGTTTTGGGAGGTGAGTTTTAATACAATCTTTGATCAAATACTGAAACAAAGTCCGGGTTTTCTTTTTTTCCTTAGCAGTAATGCATTCCAAATTCTATATCCCTTGGGGTTTTTACTTATCTTTAGTGTGCAGATATTTGTTTAGATGTAAATTTTTCCCTTTTCAGTGTGCACCTATGCTTGCGTTTTTTCAAAATAATTTTGATGTGCACACCCAATATTTTTTTTGGGATTAGTGTTCTAAACAGGAACTCTATATACCTACATAAGTGTTATTATTATACGGTATATTTTCATATAACAACATATGCCATTTGACTGTACCTAAGGTTATATTCACATGGCTTATTTGGACGCTGATTTTTCAGCTCCCAAAACAGCATCAAAACCTCGCCTGAAACACGCTTCTTCAGAACAGGTTTTAGGTGCGTTTTTGATGCGTTTTTGGACAAGGTTTTGGATGAGTTTTTCAACACTGTTTTCACCTATTCAAATTAATAGCCAGGTCAAAAACCGTGCCGAAAAACACTCCAAAAACGCATAAAAAATGCTTTGAGAAAAGCACCTAAAAATGCGCCTAAAAACAATTCAAGAATTGACATAAAACTTATTTTTCAGCGCCCAAAGCAGCTTCCAAAGAAGCACGTAAAAACCTCGTTGTGTGTGAACTACAATGCTCTTTTACATAGGAATCAATGAAAATGAATCGGGGGAGTTTTGGATGCTGTTTTGGGAGCAGAAACACTCTGAAAACCGCTCTGAAAACAGCATCAAAATCAGCCGTGTGAACGGACCCTAGGAGTGCATGCACATGTAAAAACCATGTGCATGTAGCTTATTTGGTGACATATGGAATCCTTATGGCTCTGTACTACAGAGCTGTAGGCACCTTGTGTTCCTCTGTATGGTGCCTCTTTATGGCATCATATTATGTACAAATACTGCATATAATCTTAGAGAAGAAATAAATATCTCCATTATGCACTTACCAGGTCATTCCTCCTGTACCCTCCCTCACTTTCCCCTCCTTTGAGGTCCACACCCTCAGACTCTTTCGGCCATTTTTCCTCTGAGTCGCGGTTGTGTACAGACCCCCCGCTTCAACCCGCCAGTTTCTTGATCAGTTCGCTGCCTGGCTCCCTTATTTCCTCTCTACTGAAATACCCACTCTCATCATGGGTGATTTCAACATCCCCATTGATGACCCCATGTCTCTTTCGGCCTCTCAGTTTCTTTCACTGACCTCTTCTCTTGGCCTCTTGCAGTTTACAGACTCTCCCACCCATAAGGATGGGAACTCACTTGATCTGGTCTTCTGTCGTCTCTCATCAATTTGTAACCTCACTAATTCTCCTTACACGCTCTCTGATCATAACCTCATCTCTTTTACTATCAATATTTCTCAGCCCTCTCTGGACACACCTGCCCATCATCCATTCAGAAATATCCACTCCATTAACACTCAGGAACTCATAGACACCATACAGTCCGCACTGCCCCCAATCTCCTCCCTCTCCTGCCCTGACCTGGCTGTTAAGTGTTACAATGAAACTCTCTCAACCACCCTGGACATATTGGCACCACGCACACACCGCACTACCAGAGTCAGACACCCGCAGCCATGGCGCACGCCTCAGACTCGCCATCTGCGGCTTTGCTTAAGGTGTGCAGAGCATCTGTGGAGAAAGTCAAAGCTACCTGCAGACTTTCTCCACTATAAATTCATGCTCAGGACTTACCACACTGCCCTTCACTGCGCCAAACAAGAATATTTCACCTCCCTCATCTCCACATTACACAGCAATCCAAAACACCTGTTTGACACCTTCCACTCCCAGCTCAGGCCCCGGTCACTGACCTCTGTGCTAAAGACCTGGCCACTCACTTTAAAGAAAAAATTAACATCTCATCTCAAAACCCAAGTAGAACCCATCCTGTCCCTTCCCACACGTCCTCTAGTCTGCACTTAGCTCTTGACCCAACGACAGAAGAAGAAGTGTCCAGACTTCTCCTGTCTGTGCGCCCCACCACCTGCTCTAGTGACCCCATTCCCTCCCACCTTGTCCAGTCTATTTCTCCAGCTATCCTCTCTCACCTTACTGCAATCTTCAACCTCTCTCTCTCCACTGGGATCTTCCCATGCTCCTTTAAACAGGCTACTATAACCCCTTTACTGAAAAAGCCCACTCTGGACCCATCCTACGCTGCCAACCACGACCAACCTGCCCTTCATCTCTACACTCCTGGAATGCTTGGTCTACTCTCGCCTAATACGCTATCTCTCTGATAACTCTCTTCTCGATTCTTTGCAATCAGGTTTCCGCACTTTACACTCCACAGAAACTGCTCTAGTTAAAGTCTCTAATGACCTCCACAATGCTAAATCTCAGGGTAAATACTCATTGTTGGTTCTGCTGGATCTCTCTGCAGCATTTGACACTGTCGATCACCATCTTCTCCTCAGCATGCTCCGTGCTATTGGCATCCAGGACACCGCTCTCTCTTGGTTCTCTTCCTACCTCTCTGACCGCTTCTTCAGTGTCTCATTTGCAGGTTCTACTTCTTCTCCTCTCCCTCTTGCTGTTTGGATCCTTCAGGGATCAGTTCTTGGTCCTCTCCTCTTCTCAATCTATACAGACCCCTTTGGCCAAACAATCAGTAGATTTGTCTTCCAGTACCATCTCTATGCTGATGACACCCAATTATACACTTCTTCCCGGGACCTCACACCTGCCCTGCTACAAAACACAAGTGACTGTCTGTCCACTGTCTTTGACATCATGTTCTCTCTCTATCTTCAACTAAACCTCACTTAACCTGAACTATTTGTTCTTCCCCCATCTACTAACCAACCCCCCCCCCCCCACCTGCTATTTCTCTCTCAGTGTGTGGCACCACCATCCCACCTAGGCAGCAGGCCCGCTGTCTTAGGGTTAGTCTAGACTCTGATCTGTCCTACACTCCCTATATCCAATCCCTAGCCTGCTCTTGTCACCTGCACCTCCAGAACATCTCCAAAATCCGTCCTTTTCTCACTATCGAAACAACTCAAACCCTCATTGTTACTCTTACTCTTTCTCGTCTTGACTACTGTAACTCCCTGCTTATCGGTCTCCCACTCTGAAAACTCTCCCCACTCCAATCTGTCCTGAATGCAGCAACCTGGCTTGTCTTTCTCTCCAGCCGCTATACTGATGCCTCTACCCTGTGTCACTCTCTGCACTGATTGCCCATCCAGTACAGAATACAGCATAAACTAATCACTTTCACCCATAAAGCTCTCCACAGCGCTGCATCCCCCTATATCTCCTCCTTCATCTCTGTCTACCAGATGTCTCCGCTCAACTAAGGACAGCAAACTACAGACTACAGTCATCCAAACCTCCCAAGCCCGTCTTCAAGATTTTGCACGTGCTGCACCCGTTCTCTGGAACATCCTACCACGTACCATCAGGCACAACCCCAGCCTTCACAGTGTTAAGAGTGTCCTGAAAATACATCTTCTTAGGCAGGCCTACCAAAATCCCTAATTGCTAACCCCACCTTTAATGACACACGGTTCTGTCACTCCCTACACTAAGGCACTCACAGGCACTTATCTGTTTATAGATGTACTGTCATGGTGGCAGGTTCACCCAATTTTTATGTAAACCACCCCATATTTATGAAACAAGGCTGGACCATTGTAAATTTAGCACTTCTCCCCCTTTGTCTCCCACAGACACCCTCAAAGATTGTAAGCTCTTGCGAGCAGGGCCCTCACACCTTTTGTCTCATCTGTAAGTAGCTCTCACTGTGTAATGTCTGTCTTTTGTCTGTAATTATACCCCTTACATTGTAAAGTGCTGCGAAATTTGTTGGCTCTATATAAATAAAGATTATTATTATTATTTTATGATTTTTATTTGTATTCTGATAGGACTCCATTGTTGTCTTATATACCCCAGTATTGGGCTGTTTTATTGTCTACACTGAATTAATTTAATAATAAAAATTATTTATCCATCACCGGTGCATATGACAGTATTATTTGTATGTTGTGAGGTATCAACTATAGATCTTCTGTGTAACTGGTTTGAGTGGGAGGGCCATGCTAGTCTGCTTGATGTACACATAATTTGTTAAAACAAGGTACAATTTTCTGCTAAATGCAATTGGATCCACATGAAGACAATGACTATGGGCCCATGTTGAAATTGGTAAACTTGTGACCAATCTATAAAATACTGCCATGTAAGGGTGGTTCCATTCATAGTATTTTTGTGGCTTTTTTCAAACTTTATTATTTTAAAAAATAATACAGCTAAGACCCAAAATTGTTAGAATTAAATTAAATTGATAGCGTTTTCCTATCAAAAAAGGCACGAAAATAATGTGTGGAGGAAGTATAAATGAGACACATTGGCTGTAAACATAAAACTACGGAACAAATCGAGAAAGAGCACAATGTTGTTAAACAATAGCTCTAAGCCTTTGACATTTGACATAGTAGATATCATGTTCTTTGTGTTAAAATCATATCAATAAATAAATTAAATAGATGTGGTAACAAAAAAGAAAAAAAGTAGAATCATAATTACTACTCCAGCTTGCCCTATAACTGTTGAATTGTGACAGCACAACCAACCTGGCATCACAAGCCACCCGTTAGTCATAATAACTACCTAAAAGGGTTGTCCAACAAATACTGTAGGTCAAATGCATGACATAACCAAAACAAAGAAGAATGTACTCATCTTTGCACTTAGGGCCACATATATGAACCTGTTTAGGTCTAAAACTCACTTTTTTGCCCATAGGTTATTATAGGCAAAATAGTGAGTTTTAGACCTAAACAGTTTCATACATGTGGCCCTTACTGTTAACTTAAGAATGATGAAGCCGGTGGTATCTTTGGTTTGTGTTTACATCCATTCCCTCCGAATGGGGCATGTCCACTGCAATCAATCAATGACTTTAGTGGTCATGTGCTGTTTCATTGACATCATGGCTCAGGAATTGAGTAGCGATTTTAATGCTGGAGTGGTGGTGAAACTTTTTTATATACTGTATTTCATCCATTGGGGACCTATTTTCATATTTTTAGTTGGACAGCTTATTTATAGGGGTTGTCATGCTTGCTTTTTTATTTGAGATAGAGATGCTGCATTAAAATAAATAATAATAATAATTAATAATAATAATAATAATAGTAATAATAATAATAATACACATATCTCCCCACTAACCCCTGTTTCAGCACTGCCATTGTCTGTCCTCCCCCCCTGGCTCTTCTGGTTACTTCTTGCTGTCAGTGGTCAGATTGTCACCGCTTTAGCCACTGATTGGCAGCAGCAGTCATATACCATTGCTTGACATCACAGTTTAGAAATGAACGGCTCTGATGTCAGTAAATGCATGTGACTGCTGCAGCCAATTAGAAGACCTAGAGGGAGGACAGGTAGCGACAGTGCTGGAACAGAGGTTAGTAGGGAGGCACTTTTTTTTAAATTTGTGTAGTTGGGGATGTATGTGATTATTTTGTATTTTATTACAGCGTTAATAAAAAAAAAAAAGAAAACTAGGGTACCCTTTTTATACCACATAGTAATAGTGCAAATATGTATATACCGTATGTATATAAAAAAGATTAAACAGTTTTATAAGATATTTTACAAAAAAAGGATATGGTTTGTGGGAGAAAAAACTATTTCTATTTTAGTAAGCAATTATTGCTGAGACTTTCAACTATAAAAATAGTAATGGAAAAAAAAACTGGAAACCTCAGCAGCTTTAGCTCCAAAATATATCACTTTGCATGGGAAATATGCATAAAGCTGTGTAATAATTCCTATGAGAAATGTATCCAATTTAAGTCATGCATCAAAATTACATCCCAAATGTCATAAGTAAAAGATAAGCAAGGTAATAATGAAATATAATTATGGGTTCATACATATAATTGAGGTCTGGTTATGATTTGGTCAAAACCGTGTATCACACAAACTGGTGCTATTTTCAAATTGACTACAGGTAAAAACAGTATCATTTTTAATGCCTGTGCAGTACTGCAGCTAAACAGCAGTATTACCTGTAATAACACATGGCTAGTAATAAATTGCCTTTAGCTGTAGTAAATTTGAAAAACGTGCCAATTCTTGCCACATCACAGCTACCTCGGCCACTAAGTGTAAACCTTGCCCTATTATAACATCACATCTGTGTCATTGTTTCTAGAGAAGCAGTGCTATTTTTGCTTTACTTGCTTAATGACCTCTCCCTCTCCTGTTTCCTAGCACTTAGGGACACCCCTCCCCCAGTGTCTACATCTCTTTCCCTTCATCCTTCACTTGGAGATTATAAGATTCTCTGGACTGATCCTCCCACCTTTCTCTTAATGCACTTCTCCCAGCAGTGCAGGGTTCTCTGCCCTAAACTATTAAGCACCACTAGAGCTTGAGGCCTGTGAAAATTAACTGCTGCTGTGATGGAACCAGAAGAAGCTCAACAATCCAGTTAACATATGTGCCTGCAGATAGGACCATGTGTTTTTATGGTAAATAATGCATTTATGGAAAACATCTCCACTCCCTCAGGCTCTAGGGTCGATTGTATTTCCAATTACCAGTCTCCCTGTAAGATGATATCCCAAACTCCCTTCTATCCTCCACTCCTGAAATAAACTGTGGTCACCAAACTATGTGCTTTATTGCACAAAAAAATGCAAAGTTATAGGTAACCACCAATATAATTTTATATATAGCAAAGAGTGTCCTATAGTATGTTATTAGTGGTAGAGCCACAACTATTGAAATTAGTTACAAGCAGAATCTCTGCTAGATGTTATACAGTTAACCCCTAGTTAGAGAAACAAGATCAGCATTGTAGAAAAGGATCGATTAGATCAGGTCTCAGACTCAGCTGGGTTAATGGGTGGGTCGCAAGTAGAAAAAAAATGTAAAGTTGACGGGCCTCATTCCTTTCTAATTTGATACAATAAAAAATTCTTGCCCGCATCATCACACATTTACCGATACTACATAGGTGTACTTTTAAAAAAATTCTTTATGCGTGATAATCACGTATAATACGGAAAGGGTCGTGTCTTGTATTTTGAAAATTATTTTTTTTCACATTCTTTTTTACTTGTCCCAATATTGGCCAAAGAGTGATTGCTTGATAGCTGCTATGATATGTTGCAGTGCAAGACTATGTTGCAATGTCTTATGGAAACTGCCAGTGAACCTGACATGCCCTCCCTCCAGGCAGGTCATAGCAGGCATACAGTTGAAAACAGAAGTTTACATACACCATATAAAAAGACACATATGCGTGTTTTTCTCACTAACTGTGAAATCAGAATAAACCTTACCTGTTTTAGGTCAATTAGGAACCAAAATTATTTATGTTTGCCAAATGTCAGAATAATGACAGAGAGAATTTTTAAGGCATTTTTATTACTTTCTGCAAAGTCAAAAGTTTACATACTCTAGGATTACTATTAAACAATCTGGAACAGCCCATATGATGATGTATTTGGAAGCTTCTGAGGTTTATTGGCAACCTTTGAGTTAATTAGAGACACACATGTGGATGTATTTTAAATCCACACCAGAAACACACTACTTGTGTGTGTAATATCATGGGAATGTCTGAAGAAATCAGCCAATATATCTGGAAGAGAATTGTGGATTTTCACAAGTCTGAATCATCCTTGGGCACAATTTCCAGACACCTGAAGGTGCTTTGTTCATCTGTACAAACAATTATATGCGAGTACAAACAAAATGGGAATGTGCAGCTATCATATTGCTCAGGAAGGAGACGGATTCTGTGTCTCAGAGATGAATGTGCTTTGGTCAGACATGTGCATATCAACCCAAGAACAAAAACAAAAGACCTTGTGAAGATGCTGACGGAAGCTGGTAAGATTGTGTCATTATCCACAGTGAAACTAGTACTGTATCAACATGGGCTGAAAGGCCAGGAAGAAGCCATTACTCCAAAAGAAACATATAAAAGTCAGATTTATGTTTGCAAATGCTCATTGGAACAAAGACCTACATTTTTGGAGACATGTCCTGTGGTCTTACACAGACTAAAATTAAACTGTTTGACCATAATGACCATCATTATGTTTGAAAGAAAAAGTGAGAAGCTTGGAAGCCTAAAAACACCATCCCAACTGTGAAAATCAGGGGGTGGCAGGCTCATGTTGTGGGGTTGTTTTGCTGCAGGAGGGACTGAAGCACTTCACAAAATAAATGGCATCATGAGGAAAGAAGATTATGTGGCAATACTGAAGCAACATCTCAAGACATCAGCCGGGAAGTTAAAGCTTAGGCAGAAATGGGTCTTTCAAATGGACAATGACCTGAAGCTACTGCCAAACTAGTTATAAGTGGCTTAAGGATAACCAAGTCAATGTTTTGGAGTAGCCATCACAAATCCTTGATCTCAATCCTATTGAAAGTGTATGGGCAAAGCTGAAAAGGCAGATGTGAGCAAGGCGACCTACAAGCATGGCTCAGTTACACCAGTTTTGTCAGGAGGAATGGGCCAAAATTCCCACCAACTATTGTGAGAAGCTTGTGGAAGGATATCCAAAATGTTTGACCCAAGTCATACAGTTTAAGTGCAATGTTACCAAATACTAATGAGATGCATATAAACTTTTGACTTTTCAGAAAGTAATAAAAATGCCTTAAAAAAATTCTGTCTCTCTCATTATTCTGGCATTTGGCAAATATAAATAATTTTGGTAATCCTAATTCACCTAAAACAGGTAAAGTTTATTCTGATTTCATGTCATGTAGAGAGAAAAACATGCATATGTGTCTTTTTCACAGCACCCATACTAATTCTATAATAAAATACTACTAATATAATACACATAATAATTATAATATGAATAATAATATGAATAATAATAGCAGTAATAACAATAATTACAACAATAATGATACGTTTAATTTACAGACTGAGAACAAAAAGTGAAGTAAAAAGAAATGCAATAACATTTTTTCAACTACCACTGCTTCAACCAGATGAGATAATCCATGAAAGGTTAAGGAACCTAAATAACTTAAAGGGGTTTTATCGCTACAAAGATCATGTCTCAGATTATGGGGACAGTAAAAATAAGCCTCTGTCACTTGGTTTAGCAGATATGAGCTTTCTGTAAATCTGTATTCTGTTTCTGCTGCTGCTGGTCGGGACACGCCCCCTGGACGGATCCCGCCCCATAGACATGCCCCCTGCACTGTGATTGGCTGGCTGTTGGGATACATTCAGCCTGTTGGGATATGCCCCCAGACAGGAAATGCCCCAGCCACGCCCCCAGCACTGTAATTGGCTGCCTGCACACTCTGTGTTTACTCCCCTCTGAGCTTTTAAAATCGACAGTGAAACCAAGGTCTGCTGGCTGTATACTCATCTCCTAGCTCTAGGGTTATTGATCTGGGCAATTACTGGCTGTTTAAGGAACAGATCCCCTCATCTAACACAGTATTATAGAGTCTCCTGCCTGTTAACAGGGGGAGAGGAGGAGGGGGAGGGCAGTGTGCATTGCTCCATATAACCCAGTCTGCTGCATGGTAACAGAGGGGAAGGGGGGGCAGTGTACACTTCTCACATGTCTCATCAGTTCAGGCTGTGTGTATAACTGCATATAGCACAGCAAGGAGCTTGTGCAGCCAGAAGCTCTGCAGACACATGACAAACATGCAGGAGGCTGTATAGCTGTCTTCTGCAGACACATGAGAAGCATGCAGGAGGCTGAGGAGCTGTTCTCTGCAGACATCCTTCTGCTTCTACTGCCTCACCCAGAGTGATGATGTCACAGGTCTTCAGTGAGGGGAGACGCGCCTCCTGGCAGGAGAGACACACCCCTGGATTTCAAATTCAATCTCAGAGAATTAGCTGAAGAGCATGAACAATTCAAACGATAAAACTCCGTTAAGCATATTTTCTCCCAGTTTTCCCATGTAAAAAATATACAGACTCTATTTTAACAACGATTAGCAAAAAAATTGTGTTCCAATCTAATAGGTTAACAAAAGATCATGTAGCAAGTAACAATATGCAGATACATTTCTTGGCTGAGGTTGAACAGGTCCTTACTATTGCCATACCAGAGGGAGCTAATTGAATGAGCCAGAAAACTTTTGAAATAACCCTTGATAGAAAAGAAGAATTATGGAGTTGTTAATCATAACAATGAAACATCTCCTTGCCTACGGACTATGCTTAAAACAAAGAATTAGATTTGTTTCCTCTTGAGTTTAATCAGATATTGACATACATGATGTAGCTAAAATAAATAGGAACATTACTCATGACTAACAACTCAATTTCTAGAAAGTGGACAATTAGCATTTTGAGACAAAGGAAGGCGCACACAGAGGACACTTACTCACCACTGTGGATATACTTACTTCAGGCCACAAATCCATCTTAGTTATGTAGCCAGCATTGCACAGCTGAGCCAATAGTAAGAGAACTGACAAAGCCTTTGTTTATGTTGGCAGGCAAAATTCAAATCCTAGCCTAAGGGGGTCAGCTGTATCTTTAGAATAAGAGGAGCAGGACTTTTAGGTCCTCTGGATAGTTCTCCCTGTCAAATCCATTCACTTCTTATAGTCTAATGGAATATTTACATGTATAATGTATTCTGTACTCATTAAGAACTTTTTATATAGGTTTTCTTTATTTGGTAAGTCAGCCTAACCAATTGATCTGAAAAGCCCTGTGTATATCTGTATTTCCAATATTATATGTTGTCAGGTTGATTTTGATTCTTGATGATCTTTCCTACTGCCTTCTGGTTTAACCCAGGCTTTTCAACAACATCTTGTTGATTTCCATGATTGTCTCTATCCAATTATCTGGGCTTTCTTAAGCTGTGTCTACACAGTTTATGTTAAAATGCCATCCAAAATCCGACGGCATCTTAACAACGCTGGACTGCAGCGCTAAAAATCACGGTCGGTTTTCAGAATTGCCGTCGGCCCTGTACATTGAATGTATGGGAATCTGATGGCAATCCTGCAGAAGATCCAGCAGGTTTGAAAATCTGCCGGAATCCGACAAATTTTTAAACTGATAGAAAAAAATCTGTGCCGTGTAGACTACAGCACAGATTTTTCATTGCTGTCTCCACAGCACTGGGTTTAGTTGGATTTTCAGCGGATTCTATATACTAAAACTTGTGCTTTGTAGACATAGCCTTATAGTACCTCCAAAATAAGATGTCAGTTTTTGCTTCAAAGGGATTTTCCCATCTCGGACTTCTATGGCACATATCATAAATGTCTGACAGATGTGGGTCCCAACTCTAAAACACTAATTCCCTTACCCAGTGTCCTTGGCACAAATGAGGATGGGGTTAGGCCTCGTTCACACGGCTTATTTTGCCGCGGATTGGCGCCGTATTTTGCGCTGCAGTACGGCGCCAATCCGGCGGAGTCATTACGATAATCCACTGCTCTCATAGAGAACAGTGGATTCCGTCGCTCCTCCCCGCTCGGCGAATCCGCTGCGGGGGGAGAAAGTGACATGAACATTATTTACGGCGCGTACGCGCCGTAAACAATGCATTGTCTATGGGCCGGGAGCGGCGCCCCCGCCACGCTCCGGCCCCGCCTCCGTCCCCCCCCTTATTCACGGCGGATTTGTGCGCTCAATACGGCTCACAAATCCGTCGGGAATAAGCCATGTGAACACGGCCTAAGACAACGCCCATTCTTGATATGTGTGGTTCCACAAGATATGCCGTAAATGTCCAAGATTGGAATATCCCTTTAACTGGAAGGATAGGCTTTATGAAAACTAGGATGCACAAGTTTGCTATGCTTGTTGTCCTTGGTAAATATGTTTAACACAAAAGTCCTAGACATCAACATTTTTCCTGATCAATTTTTTAGATTGTTACATAGTAAAGTGCTGCGGAATTTGTTGACGCTATATAAATAAAGATTATTATTATTATTGTCCATGTTCAAACTCCAGTTCCTATCCTGAAAGCCTCCATGATATTCCTTTACTCGGGGCATAACCAACGAGGGTTCATAGCTTTCTTATGTACTTGGGCACTGGAACATGCAAGGCTTAGAAGGTCTTCAACCCAATTTAAGGACACCAGAACTCTAGATTACATGGAATAGTTGGGAAGCACAGTTACAGATTTTGCATTATAGGGGTTGTTGAATAGTATTTTAAAGTTATGTTGAAAATTATGTTCAGGCTAGTAACCCCAAAAAAGTTGCAGTCCCCATTCTCCACTGGTCTTCTGTTCCTTTCTTCTTTTCAATGGGATGTCATCACTGCAGCGGTCATGTGCCATTGCCTAATGTCACTATTTGAAGCTTGCATCTCTGAGAGGTGACATCAGGCAATGGCACCTGACTGCTGAAGCCAATACATGAAGTAAATAGAAGATTGGTGGAGATTGAGGACGGTGACATCTGAGGTGAAAGGGAAGAAAAGTATATATTTTTTATTTATTGTAAAAGGGTGGTAGTAGCCTGAAAGTAATTTTTAAAAATTAACCAGACAACCCCTTAAGCCCTGGAACATTAAGTTATGCCTCTGCTCCTTATTGCTGATGCCCTGACATGCAAAGCACTTTCACTTGAGGATTTTACCTTACACTCCTTCATCGCTATGACCACTGTTGAAATGATTCATTAAGCGTAGATGGATCACCACATTGGCTGATAACCGAGACCAGATCAGGAGAATAGTCATTACTGTTTTTTGTTTACTGTCTCATCATTTCCATACATCTTGAGTCCCTAATCAATATAAATAAAGGGGAGAAGGCAATCTTCTGTTTTGAGAAATCTCTGACAACGTGAAATTACAAAGAAAGGTTAATCACTAGCCAGCCTGGACTCATCACTATATAGCCCACTATACCATCAAGATCATGCACTGGAATTGAAAAACTGGGAATTATTTGTACCCCAAGTACCAGAATTCAGTTTTGAAGACATTTGATTGCATTATCTATTTTGCCCAGTTGGTCGACATGTTTTTAAATTAAAAATCATCATTGTCCTGGAAAAGGACGTTCCAAGTCCAGCACTATTCATCTGCAGGATTCATTATAAGTAAGTTGCAATACAGTGCCCGCACCTTTTTTAACCACTAACAAAGGCTAAACAAAGGTGTATGCACGAAACCTTGCCATATTTAATACATACAATGATGTTGTTGACTGTGACATGGCTTTAATAAAATTTGGATCAATATTCTTTCACTGTAATGTTGTAGTGCTGACTGTTTACGTTGGATTGTTAACTAGCCCCTGAACAGATCGTTTACCCCCCCAATCCTGACCAAGCACATTTTTATTTTCTTTAGTACATGCGGGTTTAAATTCTATAACACTTTCTTGTGCTTGGTTATTTTACTAATAATTTAGGCTTTATTTCTTATGTAAGTTTTACATTAGATTTTATTTTACTCAATTAAGGGAAAATGGTAAAAAAAAAAAAACAAAAAACATTTTTCCCTTTTTTGATTTATTAGTTAACAGCAAAAGTGGCAAAATTAATGTCATTTTTCCATTACATATTTTTTTAAATAGGTGATATAAAAATTTTAAGGCTGTTGGGGGGTGGGGCAAAAGTTGCAGCTTGGGCTGTTTGTTTTCTTTTATAATACTTTTATTTTTTTGTGCGTTTCATGTTCTCATTTATTTATTTAACATATTATAACCCCCATAAAGTAAGAAAAAAAAAGACCTTTTTACATAACCTTTTTTTTTTTTTTTTGCTGATTATCCCCTACAGTTGGGGCTGACTTAATAATCAACTTATAGGGGGACTCCAACCGCCTGTATTGAGTGCAGAGCTGATGTGGGTCTTAAAAAAGACCCAGCAGCTCCTACATTTACCAAGTCCTGGTGATCATGTAACCACCAGGACCAGAAAATAGGAAACTTCCAAGCTTCCAACTAATTTTCATACACAAGGGTTCAATGAACACTGTGTATATGGTGTTTGGGAAGGCAGAGAAGGTAATAAACCATATCTGCCTTTCCCCTAAAGACCCCGGCTGCCAGTTGGCTCCTGGCTATCCGCTCTCGCAGCTATCCCCTCGAACTCCCGGATGTTTAAACTCTATCGGAATCTAGCTAAATAACATTACAATGGAAATTTATCTGGAGTAAATTTCGGAAATCTCCTATATAATTACCTATATTCAACTATGATTCAGTTAGCCATTTTAAGGCAAGATATAACATAAAATCGAATTTCTGAACAGTCACAAAATTGGAATAGTATTATGTAATAGGATCTGCAGGCTTTAGCCATAAAAAACCTATACTAAGAGAAATCTATGTCAAATCTGTGAATCTCTGCTACACCACAAGCTTTATGAGACATAAAAGCTGGAGAGGATACTGAATACATAGCAACACTGACAGCATATTCAGCATTTCTCTCACATTAATTTCTTTGTGGAGAATAAATGAGAACGGCGTACTCCACGCAGCCAGTGATGGGAAGGTTTGAATGACAGTTGAAAGTTGTGGAGTAGGCCTCTGGGGACACGTTCAGTTGCAAATGTACTCACTAAAGAAAATGTGGATGTATCATAATGGAATTTGAGTGAAGGACAGATATGTGTGTACACGTCTGCACATAAGATGCTTGTATGCAGCCCTGAGAGAAAGATAGGGCGGTTTTATAACCAGTGGCAAATATTTCTTAAAATGTAATTTGTAGAGAATTGTATGTTCTGTCTGAAGGTAACCAAAAGAACATACTGTAATGATATAAATTAACATTTTAACAGCAATGAGGACGTCTGGAAAAATAAAACATTAGTGAGCTAGTATTAAGAAGGTTATTATAAATCTGAAGGTGGATGACATGTTTAATAAAGGCTACTTACAGACGTCATGTGGTTACATGCTGCAATGTTCCTTAATGCATTCTAAACTAAGCTGCATAGAAAACAGAACGAAAAATATATTCAAAACAAATTATAAAGGGAATAGATAAAAGACATGCAAAAAGAGCAAAGTAGGCTTGTAGAAAGACGAAAACAGGGAGGTGGAGGAAAGCAGAAACACATCCTGCCGAGATAAAGGCAAACTTAACTTCCTATTACTTATTGTACAAACTAGATAAAAAGACTTTGGGCTAATCTCACAGGACTGAATCCAATCTCATCCTTGGCTCTCTATATATGGTTGATGCATGTAGCTATATTATGGCTGTATGCAGGAGATTTCCAGAAGAAAGGGTTTGCAGCTCTGTGTTGCTTGACCAATTGGCATCACTTACAGTAAATGACTTTTTGACACAATGTTCTAAGCAAAGAACCACTTATTTAAAATGGTATCACTGCTGGGTTGTGGGTTTTTAAAGGGTCTCCTAGAAGACACTATAACATATTGCTTCCTGCTGTACTTACCACTACGGCCAACAACTTTCCCTGCCAGTCTTGACCTTGGACCTATATGAAAATGCTAAGGAGCCGTTTACACGGCACAGAACAAATACCGGTCGGAAATCCTAAACGGGATTTGCTTTGTTTAGGGGCTGTGTACATGGCAAGCAGGGCGACGGCTTTTGTCCGCGGTTTGCGGATCAAACCCTCCCCCTTTGCATTGACCTGTTCATGTTCTGCCCGAAAACCGGGCGAAAGAATGAACATGTTCAATGGTCTTCGGACCGCCGGCGGAACATTTGTGCAGTGGGGACTGCTGCACGGTTTTTTTCCATTGAAGTCCGTGTAAAAGGTTGACACCTGGTTTACAGACGGCTTTCAAAACTGAAAACCGTGCGTAAAACCGGGTGAAAACCCTGCCCTGGGGACAAGCCCTTGTGGTACCACACTTTGGATATCCCTATTTACTTAGCTGTCAGCTGTTGCTATTGGACACTACTCATGCAAATGTCCCTGTGAGAGGTGCTAAGGTAAGCTAATAAGATAAAGATGATTAAAGAATCCCATTGATTCCACCACCGCATACAGATTGAATAGTAACAGTGTGTCCACTCTTAGTTTGAAGACCTGTCTGTGACAATGGCTAACAGGAATTATTTTTTTCTAACATTTTCTCCAGTGTATCCACAAATAAGTACTACTGTCCCTTACTAGAAGTTATTCACCATTTTAATCAAATTTGAATTGTATCAAGATTTTTGTAACTCTTAAATAAAGTTATAATCTATTACATCCTAAATTTATTTTCTAGAATGTTAAAAACACTTTAAACTGAGGGAATTATTATGCAGGACTTAAACTGTGTGGGGGCACTATTCAGGCTTGGACTGACCCACAAAGTAGACCCTCAGTGGGACCCTGGGCATGGATGGGCCCTTTAGCATGGTAGGGTTGGGGATGTTATTCAGGGAGAAAAACAGAGAAAGAAAGGCAGAAAGCAAGAGGCAGAGTGCAACAATCATATGCTGTATGTGCAGTGACATTAGCTGTAGGGTGACCCCCAAGAAATAACTCTATTGGTTCACTCCACTGATGGGCCCAAAAAATCAATCTCACCAGTGGGCCCCAGGGATCCCAGTCTGACCTATTACTGTGTAGGTAGACCCTAAAAGACACTACAATTGTGTTGGCGAGCCACTACAGGAATTAAATTGCTTATAGGCCACTAAGGGGACACAAATGCGGAGTAGAAGACACTGTCACTGTGTAAAGGAGCCACCAAGGGGCTAATTGTGTAGGGGGGCCTCTGAGAAGACACAATTAATGTGTAGAGGGACTCAGCAGAAACAAGTTGTGGCTTGGAGAAATTTTCATGCCGGTCTAGTTTGAATGGAGAAGAAATAGAAATATAAATAATGTCTGGTCGTTGCCCTATTTGAGTGTCTATCACATGGCTATGGAAGTTTTATGCTTGAACCCTTAAGAAAAGCAGAGTGCTTCCTCTCAGTTCTCTGCATCAGTTATATGTTGGAAGCAGGCTAGCTACCTGGCTCCAGTAAGTAGCTAAGCCAGTCCCCTTCTCTGCTTCTGCATTAGGCTATTTCTAGACAGCACACAAAAAAGTATTTTGAAACTGCTGAAAATCTGACCGTTTTGCAAGCCCTTTGACTTTAACACAAAAAACAACCTTTAGTCTCCACAGGTGGTTTTTTTCTGCTCATTTTCTGGTGCTGGCTGATTCAGGAACTTGTTGTAAAATCCGCCGGCGTTTTGCCGTCGGTTTCCCGTACATTCAATTGTATGGGCTGACGGCAAAAAAGCTAAAACCGATTGTGGTTTTTGCGAAAACAGTGACAAAAACTGCGGTCGTGCAATGGACAAAAAGCCATCAGCTTTCCAACAGTTTTTGTCCTATGCTGTGCAGCCTAGTCATAATGGAGAAGGAGGGTTGGTTTAGCTACACATGAGCCAGCCAGCCAAACCTTTCATCATGTCACCAACACAAAGAGTGGGAAGGAAGGGATCTGCTGTGTTGGAATGGTAGAGACATGGGACTGAATTTATGTAAGGGACACTCAAATAGAACAATCCAAACAGTGTTGAAAAATGAAATATATCAGTAAATACATCAATTTAAGAAATCACCTTTTAGGCACTTGAACATCCAGGCTTTCCATCTTTATATAGACAATCCTTAGTAATAAAATAATGGGTAACTGCACAATTGTGAGTGAATTAGCATCATTATTTGAATTACCATCTTCATTTGTAAGAAACGAATGTGTGTGGACAAACACACTAAAATATGAATGAAGTAGTCATCTTCTCTAGCATAGCCCTCAGCAATAATACAGTCAAGTGCTTAGCTAATGAGCTGCAGAGGTAGCAGTTGCACCCAAACTTTGGTGTGTGAGAGGGCTTATAGGGCCCTCTGCCATATAACACACGGTCCCAATTTTATAGATGTCACAAGGTAGTTCTCTATTTTTCTGTAAATGTAGCCATGTAAGGATATTTTATTTGATGGATAAGTTGTGGTTTTCTTTAGTACTATTGTAGGGTACATAAGAGTTTTTACTCTAGAGTTTTTTTGTGAGGCTGGTTGAACAAAAAAATTAAAATTCTGGCATGTTTTCTCTTTGTAGCATTCACTGTACGGAATAAATAACTCAATTTAATAAACTGGATCATTATGAATGTGGCTAGTCCTACTATGTGTATGTATTTTTAAAGAAATGTTACAAAATCCCTGTATTTTTCGGACTTTAAGACGCACCTACAGTATTTTTTGGACTTTAAGACGCATCGGACCATAAGACGCACCTACCGTATTTTTCGGACTTTAAGACATACCACCATTTTCCTCCTAATTTTGGGGTGAAAAAAGTGCGTCTTATAGTCTGAAGAATACGGTAAGTGTTTTCATTGGAAACAAGGGTTTTGTGCTAGTTTTACATTTATTTTTTATTTGTTATTTTATATTTTTTTGTCCCACAGTAGAGCAAAACTATGTGATCGCTTGGTTGCTTTTGTAATACATAGCAATACATTATTGTATTGCTTAGTATTACGCCTGTGACAGGCAGCCTATCAGACTCTGTCTCTGGCAGTGCGTAATAGGCTTCTCTACATGGCAGACTCAGGGGCCATTATATAGCCTTTGGTTTACATGACGACCATCGGCATCCTGCGATTACCTTGCATAGGTTTTTCACAGAGCTAGCCCCCTGGCTCTGTTAATCACAAAGATGCTGAGGCTGCTATTGACCGCAACATCTAGGAGGTTAAATAGCTGGGAACAAAACTAACTTTGATATGGTGCCCAGCTTTATATAACAGCCAACTCCCGCTGTGGACACAGCTGGTACCATGAATATTTGGGAAGACTCTCCTTTTTGCAGGAGTCTCCCAGATGTTCTGGGACAGTTGGTAAGTATGTAATGTTTTTTAGTGAGTTAGTGACATAGGAACTACATGGCACCATGTATGAATAGATCTTCCCTTTGTAATTAGAGAAGTCTTTATGTCCCTAATCTTAGGTGACAGAACTCATCTGTGACACACCTGCCACATATGGGGTATAGAAAGAACAAAACTGTTACTAGGTGTTGAGAATCATTAATGTAGTTAGAAGATTAATCCTAACTAATCAAACCTATTCCAGTCTAACTAACTCAACATACTTTACATAAAGATTCCCTAAAATGTGCATCAAATCTATATGAGGTCTTTCATGTTTTGCTTCTCAGCTTTAGCCAGTCACACCAGCTTTGGTTAATGTTGATTATTAACAAATGACTGATGACTGCACAGTGTATAAAGATATTTCAGTCACTTGATAGCAGCCGGCTTTTGTTATTTTAACTCTACAGTTCAGAAACTGGTAGAACAGGCTGTGATGCTGGCAGGGGAATACTGAGGTTCTGCATCTGTGTAACATACTGAGAGAAGGGGAGCTGTCATTGTAACTCAGCTTTAAGTTCTGGGTCAACACACAGCTCATGTTTCAGAAGCTGTAGGCTTGCTTTTGATAAACTACTTTTTGTATAGTTGTTATTATTGGTTTAGAAAATATACAGTATATCTTACGACAGGAAAAGCTTATACTAACCACAGTGTGACTATTACGAAAATATAAAGGTGGCTACATGCACTGAGCCACACGCCAGTGCACAGTATGTATTCTAGAGAAAAATACTTTTTGATCATGCCATAAGTTTTTTATTATAGAGATTCTTATCTACCGTTGTAAAATTATAGGCACATAGAGGTGTAGATCCAAAGAATTCTGAGTGCTGTATTTTACGTGCAGAAGAAAGCAATAAAGGATTTCTTTGTACTGTAAAAAGTAAATGATGCCAGAAATTATATTATCTCCATAACTAAAAACTATTCTTCATTCTCAACCCAACAAGCCTCTTCTACTGAACTACATAATACCAACAGGTAGATTCATAGGGCCACATGTATGAAAATGGTATAAGTCTAAAATTCACTTTGTTGCCCATAGTAACCAGTCAGAGCGCCCCTTTCATTTGATATAGTGCTCTGGAAAAATGAGAGGGGCGCTCTGATTGGTTGCTGTGGACAACTAAGTGAATTTCAGACCTAGACAGTTTTCATACATGAGGCCCATAATGTCAGCATTTAATTACCTTATAGCAGAGGTGGCAAACTCATTTTTACCATGGGCCACAACAGCATTGTGGTTGCCCTCAAAGGGCCATTGGTGGGTGGCTAGGTCTGGTGGTAGGGCTGTTAGAGCTGTGCCACCACCTGTGAGTTGCACAACAGCTGTGTCTAAGCTCTCGAGAGCCACATAAAAGAACGTGGTGGACCAGATTTGGCCCTCGGACCTTGAGTTTGACACCTGTGCCTTATAGGCACCAGCAGATGAAGAAAGTCTATGAATATGCTACCATACAGTACTACTATGCTACCATAACTAATACCAAATAATACCATAATGACTATATATGTTGGCGCTATAGAAATAAAGATTATTATCCCCATGGCCGCGGGGGGGGGGACAACCTTTCTCCGCGATGAGCGGAGAAAAGCTCTCCCCCTTCACATTGGCTAGCACAGATTCCGTCCGGAAAGCGGACGGAAGATTGTGCACGCACAATGTTTTGCGGCCGAACCGCGGGCGGAAAAGCCGCCGGACTGAGAACCCGTGCAGTGGGGACTGCTGCACGGGTTTTCCATAGAGCACCATTGTGCTTATTTTCGGCCGGTTTTTCACACGGACTGAAAACCGCAAACCGGCTGAAAAAACGGCCGAAAACCCGTGCAGTGGGGACATGCCCTTAGCCTAGTAGTCTTAATTACATTGTGTTTACAAGATTTGCTTGTAAAGCTTTCCATATACACAGGATAGTGATCAAGTGACTGACAGCAGGCTCATCTCATTCATTAATATGCATAATTATCTTGCCAAATATATGTTATTATAATAGAGCATGTTGATATAGGCCAGACACTTGGACATCATGTAGAAAATAAACGTATTGGACAGAAAAATCAGATGTACAGTGAGCATATGGTGAGACTGTTCAACGTTAGATTGGCCAAGATCTGTGTGAACCACTAGTAAAAATTTAACATCTATACTCAGCAGAACCTTGTATTTGATGTCCCTAATTGGTTCACACCCTGCAAAACTACACATTAGTTGGATAATTCAGTTTTCACTGTAGTTTGCTCATTATGACCTACCTTACCTTTCTTCTACTTAGTAGTTTGTATACATGTAGAGATATGCTTCATAATATGTATGGTTGACTGATCAGATGACATGATAGTTCCTCAAAAGGTCTTGACCTTTTAGACAAACCAAGACAATCATGAAGCTTCAACATATGGAATGACAAAAGCAGTACAGACAGGGTCAAGGCTCCAGCTGGCACTGCCCCAGACAGACAACTTTGCCCTAAATAAGCAATAGAGTAATAGTTTTCCAGTCCCGTATCTCCTTCCCCCCACCACCCACATACACGTTATTTCCTGAAGCTAAGAATTGGTAGGCAAATACCAGCTAGCAAAATAAGAGATAACAAACTTAACTGCTTCGTGATATCCCAGGGCACTACTGGCCTATTGAAGTAGTTTGCTATCTATATCTTTAATATAGATCTATTTACTAAAATATATATATTTTGTTATAACTTCATTGCATAAATGGCACAAAATGGTTTTATTGAACAATGTTATGTATATGTGCTTTTTAATTTGTGATTTTAAATTGTAAATTATGTACTACTATAATCGTTTCCACTGTACAAAAGGCAATTTTAACAGTTTGGGCCACATGTATGAATACTGTTTAGGTCTAAAACTCACTCTTTTGCCCATGGTAACCTATAGGCAAAAAAGTGAGTTTTAGACCTAAACAGGTGTCACATTTTCTGAATGTGCAGACAGGAGGTACTTAGTTTTGTAGAACTCTCTTAAAGGGTTTGTCCAGTTCTTTTTTTTATTCTCAATTAGGCTCACTATTGGCTACAATGTATTTATAGACTTTATTGTTGTTATATGTTTTGTAGGTGTGTGTTTTTTAAGTTAATTTTTTTATTATGTGTGTGGCAGTAAGTGATTATGTTCTACTGCGTAAACATCTGGCCTTCAGACTAGCGCGCATGCCATCACTTCTATACCCACCTTTGCCCTTGCCGAATGCATTGTCACATTACTTTATATAGTGTGAAGCATGGTTCAGGTAGGACAGCAGGCGACTACAGTATGGAAGCGCTGTCTGGCCTACTGATCAGCATTCATGCGCTGGGCACGTTAGCTAGTGAAGATACAGTCACTTCTATACTATAGCAGCCTGCAGTCTTCTCCGAACGATACTTCACACTATACAAAGTAATGTGACAATGAGTTCAGGGGAGGGTGGTGGGTGGCTACACTATAGAAGCATGTGCGATAGTCAACAAGGCTGCTGGTGCTTTTATCATGTAGTAAGGTATGGCGTTTCTAACTTACCTACAAAACTCATACATCAATAAATTCTATAAATTCATTGTAGCCCATAGTGAACCTATTTAATAATAATTTATAAAGAACTGGACAACCCCTTTAAATGGACCATACACAGCAGATGATGGCTGAATTCAGCAATTCTGGCAGATTTTCAGAGACAGTATGTTCAATTCACCAACGTACCGAGTATAGTCCACAGTAGTTTATCCCTTTTTCCCCATTGAAATAAATAGGATGCTCAGTTGGGCACTTAGCTGTCAGCTATCTCATGTATATGGCCATATTTGGTTTTCCATCTATGGGGACTGGTTCTCTGTATCCACCTCAATATAACTTATTGTACGAGCTTTTCTATGATATCTACTTCCATTATAATTAAACATGTTTCCCATTAAAACTATTTTACAGATTTGTATGACTATGTTTACACAGCACACAAAAATGGCCGAATTTTCAGCGGTTTTAGCATTTTGAAACCGCTGAAAATCTGATTGAATAACATTCACATAGACTCTAATACAAAAACGACCTGTAGTTTACACAGTTCATTTTTTTCTGCTCGTTTTCTGGTGATGGCGGTGTTAGGAATATGTTGTAAAAACTGACGGCCTCCGGCGGGTTTTGGGCGTCATTTGTCACAGTTTTTGGCAGCATTTCTGCTGAAAAACTACCCAGGGGGGGTTAAAATCGTGCATTTATTACTACACAGACTGAAAACAGTTCAAAAAAATACTGTGTTTTTAGGCGGTTTTTGACTTGACAAAAGCTCAGTTTTATGAACGGTTTTAGGGTTTGGTTTTCTCTGAGTTTTTTGTCCTGTGCTGTGTGGCCCTAACCTTAGTGTTATCATTGGACACAACCGTTTATTGAGTAGCTGGAATTCTTAAGTTGTTTTCTACAGCATGCTCTCCACCTAGGTTGTATAATAGGCATAAGGTTGGTGGTCCCATTGGTGTCAGCTCTAAAGTTACTCACTGACCATAACTGAGAAGACGAGGAGCAGTGAATTACAACAAAATAGTTTAGATTCATAAAAGAAGATAATGGAAATCTGTAACAGCACTGCTCTAAATGCCCCAGTTGATACAATGATTTTCACACTATATATAATGCATATATGCTATAACTTATATGAATATCCAGCACCTCATTTCCGTCCTGGATCGGGGCCATCATATGGTACTTGACAAAGACTCTGTTCTGGGGATGAAAATGTGCTGGCATCCTGGAAACTGTCTGGTAAAAAAGTTAATCAGTGATTAAGTGCTTTCTAGAGTGGTGCTTATCCAATATGTTTTTCTGACAAATATTATACAGGCAGTCCTCGACTTACACCGTTCCGACTTACATCTGCCCCCTAGTTACAAACGGAGAGTTATGCGGCGTGCTGGCACTTGTAGTTCCATGTTCCACAGAAAATTGTAGCTGTGGAACGACAAGTGCCAGCATGCCACATGAGCTGGAAATAAGGTGAAAATCTTCTTAACAGGGGCACAGACAGCAAAACAAATGTAAAAACCCTTCCCCTGCACTATCCAAAACTAAAAAAAAACTTTTGTGCTGGAATTACAATTAATAAATCTACCTGTTCTGACTTACATATAAATTCAACTTAAGAACAAACCTACAGTACGTAACCTGTTCATAACCTGGGGACTGCCTGTAATTTAATAAGTGTTCACCTACTACACTGATAAAGCACTTTTGTTTATCTCCTTGTTCCCATTTTTCTCTCAAACCCTTAAATGGGGTATAAAACTAAACAGTCTTAATATCAGTTCTAAAACATGGCCCATTAATCAGGTCAAATTTAAGAGCATTAAACATTACGAAGAGCTGGACCTGGAGGAAATCAATAAAACACGTGGAGGAGATATGGACTCCAGGCATTTGTTACTCTTGATTGGTAGTCAGTCATGGACCCCAGTTCTGCAATTCTGTTAATCACTGTGCCACAGTGCTGCCCTGTCAGCTACCACCTACTTAGTTACAATTGGAGGGCACTGCATATTTGTATTTTTGTTTCGGAAGTGTCTCCTGTATTCTTCAAAAAAATTTTCCAATCTCACTTTTGCACTATGAATCTGGATTTCTACTTGGGGAATGTGGTCTCCTGGTCTTATAGTCTAATGCATTTACCAGTGTGTTAGGTAGAGTGGCAAAATATTGGAATTGAGAGTCTGGCTGCTGTCACTAGGTGACACAGGAGACATTTTTTTCCACTAAATTTTCTTTTGAAAAGCTTGGAAAACTGATTTAAAATTCCCTATGTGGTCATCTGAAGTGTTGGCAGGTATAGTACATAAATTTGCTGATTTCTCTGTGTAGAGTATCAAATAACAAGAACTTATACATTGAATCTATTATGAATGGAATTTGTTCCTAACATATAGCAGGATACAGCTTGTTAGTTACCTTTCCAGCTCATTTGTCCTCCTTATACACAGTAGATTAAAATAACACTAAAAGCTATGGTGCTTTAATGAGTAAATTGATCATCCTGCTATATCCCACTTTAACTGCCCTATAATGAATGATATATTGAGGAACAGTGGCTCATCAGGCAGCATGGTGGCACAATGGCAAACAACAGGATCCTGGAATTGAATCCGACCATTGGCAGCATCTGCATGGAGTCTGTATGTTCTTCCGATGGTTATGTGCGTTTCCTTCCATTCTACAGATATTTGTTGGATTTTGGAATTTTGATGATTCTTGTGTCCTAGTAGTGACAGTAAGAAGTGACAATCTCAATACATTGCTGTGGTAAATATTTTCAGTAAATAAAATAATCTGAACCCTCTTTATATCATCCAGAGCAGAAGGCCAGCCTCAATGCATGTGTACATCCACTGAAATGAATGGACACCTTTGGTAATGGTTTGATCTTTGGTAATGCTTTATTTTCTTGCAACACTACATTTACATTGCAATGTCTTCAATTATACAGTCTAGTCACATTATCATAATCAATTTCTACTTTTGACAGCATGCAGCTCATAAAGAAATCCACATGTCACGAGCTGGCTTGGTGGGTATGTAATTTGTGCTTTAGGCTGTCTGCACACATATTCCATGTAGCTGTCATAAGTAAAAGAGGTGATTTGCAAAAAGGGATGATTATTGATTTTCAAGGCAAGGGCAGCAGTATTTCAGGTGAACTGTTTGCGTTCCAAAGTGTATCGTGAGTGGATAAATAGAATCACTGCAAAAAAATGATGGGGAAACTGTGAAGCACCACATGTCATTGATGTGGAGGGCTACCAGACATGTGTCTGACACAACAGTTCACTAAAACCTTCTGTGTATGGGGCCCAAAGCAGAAGGATGGTCACTGCACTTCTGAAGTTACATTGGTTTAAAAAAAACTGCAATTTTCACAACAGCATCGGAATCGGAGTCACACTCATTGTAAGGAGTTGCCTTCTTTGAGGTGTCATGTTTTCTGCTTTATCGATTGGATAGATGTTGGCATGTCAAGGGAGAAAAAATACCCTGCAACCAGGCTGCTTTTGTGCCATTCTCTGGGCCTGCACATCCATATGGAGGCCATTGTCAATCGAGTTGTGTTTGAATCCACCCTTGAAGATCACCTACACCCTTACATGTAGGTTGTCCTTCTTGGCGCTGAAGGGCTCTTGAGACAAGTCACATGGATAGAAATATCTGAGACAGATTGGAAGAGATGACCAAGGTGTGTTTGATATATGGCTCCTCCCCATATGTCCTCCACCCGCTATAGGATGCACTGCAGTCAGCATAGCTCCAGATACATGTGACAACCTACGAAGACTTTACCAAGTCATTCCCAGCCCAACCACCTGTTGCCTGTGCTGCACATGACAATAACTCTGAAATCAGCTGGTGGTCATAACAATTTGACTTGACTCTGTATAAATACCATTATTTGCTTTAAACAATACAAAAACATAACATGCTCTAACAATATACTCTATACATTGTTAATAATATCCAAGAACCTAGCCTTCCATTTCTTTCCATCCATTATTCAACTCAAATATAGATTTATTAAAATATGTCCTCAAGATGTCAACATTATCTTTCTTTATTTCCACCATTTTTTTTTTTTTACTCACCAAGGACATAACCTTCATAAGTGCACTATCTAACCCATCTATCCAAATGGAGGTCTTCAAATGTTGCTTAGTTCAGTCTGGTGGCAGATATGATTAATATGTTGCTGCGACTAAACAGGGAACAGAAATAACAACTCGAAAATGGTGTTCATCCTGAGCACTCTTTATGTGTCTGACATTAAGACTAGCCTAACATGATTCACTGCAAAGTGAATTACAGAGAATAAAAACTAGAGTCTGGAACAAAGGCTCAACCGTATGTAAAAGCAAGCAAAATGACGCACTGGCCTGCTAGTAAACTACTGCTCCCTGCTAACAGTCCCGTACACTCCCACCAGACACGTTCAGCATTGAGATTTACAGGAAACTCTCTGTCTGTTCTGATAAGTCTCTGAGACATTAATGTACATTGTTGTGTTTTATAAAGCTTATAACATCTTGTACATTTGGTTTAAACCAGTACTTCGCAGTGTTTTAAGGCACCACCTAGTCAAAATATTTTTAACCAAGTAACCCCTAAGGAAAAAAAAAGCTTGATATTTTACAAAGAATATCACACAGCTTGAGTATAAAGTATGAGATATACTATAGGGGATGCAGAAGTTCAAGAAGCAACTGTATGCTAATTCCTAACACGAGGGAATATCACTGATTGCTGGCGGTTCTGTGACATCATTGTCTATGTGCTGCGGCATTACTATACTAATTATCCCTGTAGTGTGATATTAATATGTTTAGTACTCCTGTAATGTGATATCACTGTGTGCATTATTCCTGGATTAGGATGCTATTTATATTATCCATGTGCTGAGCATCACTGTGGTCCCCAACATTTAGCTGTGACATCATTATATTTATTATCACTCTGCTGTGCATCACTTTATTAATTATCCCTATACTGTGATATCAATGTGTTCAGTACTTCTGTACTGTGATATTACTGTGTGCATTATTCCTACATAAGGATAATGGGTATATTATCCATGTCCCTAACATTTAGCTGTGACATCATTATGTTTATTATCCATGTACTGTGACATCACTTCATTAATTATCTGTAATGTGATATCAATGAGCGCATTATTTCTGTATTAGAATGCTGTGTATATTTCCCATGTGTTGAGACATCACTGTGATCCCTGACATTTAAATGTAGCATAATTGTATTTATTATCACCGAGCTGTGCCATCACTATGTTTATTATCACTGAACTGTGACATCACTATGTTTATTATCACTGAGCTGTGACATTATTTTATTAGTTATGCCTGTACTGAAATCAATGTATTCATTACTTCTGTACTGTGATATAACTGTGTGCATTATTCTTGTATTAGGATGATGTGTATATTAACCATGTACTGAGACATTACTGTTGTCCCTGACATTTAGCTGTGACATCATTATCATTCTGCTGTGACATCACTTCATTAATTATCCCTATACTGTGATATCAGTGTGTTCAATCAGTACTTCTATACTGTGATATCACTGTGTGCATTATTCCTGTATTAGGATGATGCATATATTATCCATTTGCTGAAACATCACTGCGTTCCCTAAGGCTATGTTCACTACGGGAGCTTGCGCCAACTCCCGCGATATGGGGAAGGGAGGGCGGCAGCTCGCCGGCCCCATAGACATTCATTACTAGCGGCGCATATTCGCCGCTGGTATTTTACAGGTAACTTATTTCCCCCTGCGGCGTATTGTCCGAGCGGGGAGAGGAGACGTAATCCATAGTTCTCTATGAGAACTGTGGATTACCTTAATGACTCGGATGTATCTCGCCTCATATTTAGCGCAGTACGGCACAAAATACGGGCCGAAATACGTACCAGTTTAAGCCATGTGAACATAGCCTAACATTTATCCGAGACACCATTATGTGTATTATCACTGTGCTGTGACATCACTGGGTGTATTTTCCCTGCACATGACATATCTGTATTACCCTTAGGGGAGATATTATTGAGTGCATTATCCTTGTTTTTTAATGTAAGGTAGTAACCGGAACCTAATGATACAACTCTGCCCATTTGTGTTACACATGGCAATTATAGTTTGGACCAAGACACCACATCTACTGTTACGGACAGTCAGGGGCGCACGGAAAGACATAGACAGCGTGAGGCCCTGACGCTGGTCCCAACCACTGTCCCTGCCTTTTGGGGTGTCCGACTCCTTAATCGGTCGGCCCCAACCAGAAGACTGCAAACTGCACTGAACAATGTGAAACACAAGACGAAGACAGACAAACAGGAACACAATAAGGGAGAGTCAGGCAACCAAAGTCAGCAACGTGCGGAAGACGTAGCACCAAATCGGGAGACAGAAGGATAAATGGAAGACAAGCCAATTAAGTAACTATCAGGAGACGCAGTACAAAATCAGGAGCAGGCTCGGGGCTGGGCCGCCTGGGTGGTGGGGCCCGGGGAGGCAGTGCCGTCGCTCCCCCGGGGGCCCGTCGGCATCCGGTCTCTGCACCCGGGACCTGCGTCCCGAGCGCTTCAGAGTCCAGCCCGGTAGCCGGGGACTAATGTCCCCGACTCCCGGGGCTGCGCGGTGTCAGTGGAGCGCAGCGCCACTAGCGCTGCGCTCCGCTGATCTCCCTGGCAGGCTAAAGACGCTAGGCCTTCAACCTGCCCGGTGCCGGCCCCTACTGCTGACGTAGGCGCGCGGTGACATCACATCACCGCGCCGCCTGTGCAGGGCGGCACTAGAGGCCGGCGGCAGCTCGGAGCGGCCAGGAGCGGGAGACAGAGCCAAGGTAAGTGGATGTTTGTTAATTTTTTTTTTTACTACCTAATGGGCCCGTGGCTACCAGTAGGGACCGTGGCTACTTCAGGGGGCCCCTGGCTAACAGTGGGGCCCCTGGCTACTTCAGGGGGCCCTGGCTAACAGTGGGGCCCGTGGCTACTTCAGGGGGCCCCTGACTACTTAAGAGGTCCCCGGCTACCTAAAGGGGGGGGCCCTGGCTACCTAAAGGGGGGCCCCTGGCTGCTTAAGGGGGGCCCTGACTACCTAAAGGGGGCCCTGGCTGCTTAAGGGGGCCCTGACTACCTAAGGGGGCCCTGGGGGCTTATGGGGGCCCGGTCTACCTAAAGGGGGGCCCTGGCTGCTTAAGGGGGGCCCTGACTACCTAAAGGGGGCCCTGGCTCCTTAAGGGGGCCCTGACTACCTAAAGGGGGCCCCTGGCTACATAAGGGGCCCCTGGCGACATAAAGGGGGCCCGGGGTACGTTAAGGGGGCCTGCTACCCAAAGGGGCCCTGGCTGTTAAGGGGGCCCTGGCTATT
>JAODAL010007011.1:0-128833 GCA_025379985.1 Phyllomedusa bahiana
ACCCCAAAATTTTCCTTTTCCAGGGGCCTATGCTGCTGCTGTGGCTGCCCCGGGGGACCTCACACTGTGTCATTGTCCACTTTGGGCCTAATTCCTGGGTTTTGACCACCAGTGTCATTGTGCCACTGTCTGACCTCATGTCTTTTGTGGCTGCTCTGGACCTCCACTGTGTCTGCTTGTGCACTGCTGGCCTACCTTTTTTACCCTAGTGTCATTGTGCCCCTGTCTGACCTCTGCTGGCTGGCTGCTGCCGTGACCTCCCCACTGTGTCATTGTCCATCTGTGGCCTACTCCTGTTTTTGCCACCTCCAGAATGTCATTGTGCCACTGTCTGACCTCATGCTGCTGCTGTGACCTCAACTTGCAATGTGCCCCTTGACCTCCCGCGCTCGTGGCGCTCGTGACCCATCTGTTCATGTGCCACCTGTTGCCTACTCCTTTTTGCCACCTCCAATGTCATTGTGCCACTGTCTGACCTCATTTCTGCTTGCTGCCGTGACCTACACAACTGTGTCATTGTGCCACTGTCTGACCTATCTGCCTGTGGTGCTGCCACCTACACATATGTCATTGTGCCACTGTCTGACCTCATGCTGCTGCTGTGGCTGCGTGACCGGCTACACACTCTGTTCATTGTGCCACTGTCTGACCTCATGCTGCTGCTGTGGCTGCTGCCGTGACCTACACACTGTGTCATTGTGCCACTCTTTACCTCACTCCTTTTTGTTTTGCGACCTACCAGTGTCATTGTGCCACTGTCTGACCTCATTGCTGCTGTGGCTGCTGCCTGACCTCACAGTGTGTCATTGTGCCACTCTGTGGCCTACTCCTTTTTTTCCAACCCCACGAATGTCATTGTGCCCCTGTCTGACCTCATGCTGCTGCTGTGGCTGCTGCCGTGACCTACAACCATGTGTCATTGTCCCACTCTGTGGCCTACTCCTGTTTTTGCCACCTCCAGAATGTCATTGTGCCACTGTCTGACCTCATGCTGCTGCTGCCGTGACCTACACACTGTGTCATTGTGCCACTGTCTGACCTCAAGCTGCTGCTGTGGCTGCTGCCGTGACCTACACACTCTGTCATTGTGCCACTGTCTGACCTCATGCTGCTGCTGTGGCTGCTGCCGTGACCTACACACTGTGTCATTGTCCCACTCTGTGGCTTACTCCGTTTTTGCCACCTCCAGAATGTCATTGTGCCACTGTCTGACCTCATGCTGCTGCTGCCGTGACCTACACACTGTGTCTTTGTGCCACTGTCTGACCTCATGCTGCTGCTGTGGCTGCTGCCGTGACCTACAACTCTGTCATTGTGCCACTGTCTGACCTCATGCTGCTGCTGTGGCTGCTGCCGTGACCTACACACTCTGTCATTGTGCCACTGTATGACCTCATCTGTTCTGCACTGCCAGCAATGTCATTGTGCCATGTGACCTGCTTGTGGCTGCTGCCTGACTCCCACTGTTCATTGTGCCACTCTGTGGCCTCTCCTTTTTTGCCACTTCAGAATGTCATTGTGCCACTGTCTGACCTCATGCTGCTGCTGTGGCTGCTGCCGTGACCTACACACTGTGTCATTGTCCCACTCTGTGGCCTACACAGGATTTTGCCACCAACGGAATGTCATTGTGCACTGCCTGACCTCATGCTGCTGCTACCGTGACCTCCACTACTCTGTCATTGTTGACCACTCTGTGGCCTACTACTGTTTTGCCACCTCCGATTGTCATTGTGCCACTGCTGACCTCATGCTGCTGCTGCCGTTGCCCTCCACACTGTGTCATTGTGCCAACTCTGTGGCCCTTCTACTGTTTGTGCAACCTCCAAATGTGATTGTGCCACTGCGGACCTCATGCTGCTGCTGTGGCTGCTGTCCGTGACCTCCACTCTCTGTCATTGTGCCACTCTGTGGCTCACTCCTGTTTTAGCCACCTCCAGAATGTCATTGTGCCACTGTCTGACCTCATGCTGCTGCGCCGTCACCTCCACTCTTGACGCATTTGTGCCCGCATCTCAGTGGCCCACCCTACTACTGTTTTTCACCTCCACAATGTCATTGTGCCACTGTCATGACGCTCATATGCTGCTGTGGCTGCCGCCGTGACCTACTCACATGTGTCATTGTGCCATTGTCTGACCTCATGCTGCTGCTGTGGCTGCTGCCTTTGACTTACACACTGGGTTCTTTGTGCCTATCTGTCTGACCTCATTGCTGCTGCTTTGGCTGCTGCCTTGACTTACACACTTTGTGTCATTGTGCCCACTGTCTGACCTCACGCTGCTTGCTGTGGCTGCTGCTTGACTTACTCACACTGTGTCATTGTGCCAATGTCTTGATCCTCCTGCTGCTGCTTATGTGGCTGCTGCCTTGACTTACACACTGTGTCATTGGGCCACTGTCTGACCTCCGCCATGCTGCTGTGGCTGCTGCCTTTGACTTACACACTGTGTTCATTGTGCCACTGTCTTTCTCATGCTGTGCTGCGTGACTTCCACACTGTGTCATTGTCCACACTGTGGCCTACTCTTGTTTTTTTCACCTCCAGATGTGTTTGTGAAACTGCCTGACCTCATTCCTGCTGCTGTGGCTGCTTTGCCGTGACCTCCACACACTCTGTATTGTGCCACTGTCTGACCTCATGCTGCTGCTGTGGCTGCTGCCGTTTCCTACACACTGTCTCATTGTCACACTCTGTGGCCTACTCCTGTGTTTTGCACTCCAGAATGGTGATTGTGCCACTGCCTGACCTATGCTGCTGCTGTGGCTGCTGCCGTGACCTCCACCACTGTTTCATTGTCCCACCTCTGTGGCCCGACAACCTGATCCCTTCTGTTTTTGCCACCTCCAGAATGTGATTGTGCCACTGCCTAACTCATGCTGTTGCTTGGCTGCTGCCGTGACCTCCACATTCTGTCATTGTCCCACTTGTGGCCCTTACTCATGTTTTTGCCCACATCCAGAAAAGTCATTGTGCTCTGTCTAAACTCATGTGCTGCTGGTGCTGCTGCCGTGACCTACACACTGTGTCATTGTGCCACTGTCTGACCTCATGCTGCTGCTGTGGCTGCTTGCCGAGACCTACAACACTGTGTCATTTTCCCACTCTGTGGCTATTCCTGTTTTTGCCACCTCCAGAATTTCATTGTGTCACTGTTGACCTATGCTGCTGCTGTGGCTGCTGCCGTGACCTACTCACTGTGTCAGTGTGCCTCTGTTACCTCATGCGGCTGCTGTGCTTGATGCCCGGCGACCTACACACTCTGTTCATTGTGCCAACTGTCTGACCTCAGGTGCTGCTGCCGTGACCTCCACAGTGTCCATTGTTGCCCCTCACTCTGTGGCATATCCGAGTTTTTTCCAACTCCAGAATGTCATTGTGCCACTGTCTGACCTCATGCGGCTGTGGCTGCCGCCGTCACCTCCACACTCTGTCACTAATGTTGCCACCTGAGCTCTCAGCTTGTTTTTTTCCAGCTTTCTCTGGCATGACTTTATCAGGCAACATTCCCACTTGAGTTTTTTTTGGTCAGTTTTGCCCTCGTAAGTGCCCAGGGAATTTTATAGTGAAGCAATTCTAAGAGCGGCGGCAGTCATGTGTGTGTCATACTAAAACACAACATTGTATGAAGACCAAACCAAGCTCCCTCTGCATATTTAAGCATGGCACAATGTTCTACAGCACCCTGCAGGCTCTGTGCAGCCTGTAAATAGCTGTTTTTTTAACGTGATTCGTCCCGAAGTAATTCGGAACGAAGTAATTTTTTGCCGAGAAATCCGGCGAAGTGAACGAACCGAATTTCGGGAAATTCGCCCATCTCTATTTATATGTTATAAAAAATTCACATAAAAATATATTATATCCCAAAAATATCAAAATATCTCCTATAAAATATATTTAAAATTCATAGAATCTAAAACTAATTTTACACAAAATAACCCACTGATGGTGTTCAGATTGTTTAAAATTTTTACTACATTAAATTTAAAGTTTACTTTTGCTGCTCTCCCCCTTTATTCTACATAAAACAAGAGCCAGCACAGCACAGGTCTTGCTGGGACCTGTGCTCCACCAAGCAAGACTGCTACCATAGTTACTATTCACTGACATGCTATTCTAATGACTTTTATCTTATTTCCAGCCTATCTATAGCCTTTACAAATGTTTGGCGCACTACTAATGCACCAAAGTTTCATTATGCGTCAAACACAACATGAACTTTAGACACCATTGTTAATTGCACAAAATCCACTTTCATACATTCAGGCGCATTATACACTGAATATAATGAATGCAATAATTCACTTTGAATCACCTTCCTTCATATGTCTCTCAAAGTTCGACGCATTACACTCTATGCCCATACAAAGTTTGGCGCATTGCATAGAGTTTAATGTGCCAAACTTTGTATGGGCATAGAGTATAATGTGCCAAACCTTGAGAGAAGTTTGGCTCATTAAACGCTATGTAATGCGCCAAAAATCTTCATACTGTCGTATTCTATACTCTTCTATATCTATTTAGAACTGAGTTGTCGGCACCAAGTATAAAAAAAAAATACACATTCGAATTCATACATGTCGCCGAACCTGTGTTAGTTGTCTCAAGTGTGAAGGTGTCTTTTCCAGACTACATGTTTCCGCTCCTTTCACAGATGTACAATGAGATTTAAATTAGAAGCCACTTCAAAAAAGTCAAATACATTATTTTTAGCCATTCTTGGATGTTTTCAGCTGTGTGTGTTTGGGTCATTATCCTGTTGTAGGACCCATGACCTGTAACTGAGACTAAGCTTTTTGACACTGGGCAGCACATTTTGCTCCAGATTGCCTTTGTAGTCTTGAGATTTCATTGTACCCTGTACAGATTCAAGACACTCTGTGCCAAATGCAGCCCTAACAAATAACCTATCTTCCTCTTTATTTCTCTATAGGTATAATGTTTTTTTTTTTTTTTTGTATGCTTCATTGTTGGGTCTGTGAACATACAGCTGATGTCACTTGCCAAAAAGCTTCAGTTTTGTCTCATCTGTTCAAATGAGATTCTTCTAGAAGCTTTGTGACTTGTCAATAGGCATTTTGACAAATTCCAGCCTTGCTTCTTTATGATTTGCTTTCAATAGTGGTTTCCTTCTATTAAGTCCATTTTGGCAAAGACAGCAATGAATGTTGAGATCTGACAATGATACAATTTGACCTTGGAGTTCACTTCCAATATATTTGTAAGTTGCTATGGACTCTCCAGTTACCATTCATGTTATTAGTTGTTTTCAATTTGTCATCACTTTTCCTCTTTCAGCCACTTGCAGGAAAGTTTGATTCAGTCCCATACACCTTAAACTTCTAAATAACAATATGTGCAACTGTAGTAATGGGAACATCAAGCTGTCTGGACATGGTCTTGCCTAGAAGACAAAAGTTTGAAATAGAGTTAATATTCCTGCAGGTGTCTGTAACCTCGAAGAGGATTTAACTTTACTGGACAAATGGTCAAAACAATGTAAAATAATGAAACTGGTAAGGAAGATTTCTCTAAGAATTGTATCAGCAGGTCTTTGGTAGGCAGGATTTGGAAAAAATTTCTGAAAGTGTTGCTAGGCAATCTGAAAAACAAGTACAATACTTAGTAGCAAAGTAAATAAAAAGAGGAAGATGTTTATCATAATATATATAACTCTGTTCACCTTTGTAAAACTGTTTCAGTTCTGAAGACCTTATCTACAAAAATACAAAACAAATTACATATACGGAGTCTAAAAACAGCATAAAAAATAGTATTTAAAACAGAATCACGTTTCATTTTACTCTATTAATCCTGCATACATTATAGATATACACAATACATTTTGGCACATTTTACAGACAGGTTTTGTAACTCACATTTCATGATGTCATATATATGGAGACATACGTTTTAGAACATTCTAGCACATCACAGAAAAAAATGGGACAAAAATAAAAATATTGAGCCAAGAAAACATACTATTAAAGCCACCATCACAGGCAGTGAGAATTCAATTTTTCCAGTACGCTGGCATTAAAAGCACACATGTTTGTGCAAGCTTCAGCTATTTCTTCAGCTGTTTTTATGTATAGCTCACCATTTTTCATAAAGTGTGGGGGAACGTAGCAAAAAGGTCATTTCCTAGCACAACCTGAGAAATTTAATATGATAAATGCCTGAAAGTGATTAAAATTATATAAAATCAAAGATTATATTGTATAGACTCACATTGTCTAAACTAACTTCGCTAGCAATCAAAAAAAAAAAAAAAATCACAAAACAATGGGAGATTATTTACTTAAAATCACAGAAACATGATCATACTCATAGCTCAAAGGCAGGACAAAAAATCCAGTACCCGTAGAAGGTAATAACATTCCAGTGCTACATGGAAGTTGCACGTGTGTAGAAAACTGATGAATGATTGCTCACACATCTACACACCATCCATGAGGGAGGTGATTGTTTAGTACATAGCTGCACATTGGATAAAAAACAGTTCACACTTGTAAACTAAAAAGCCACAGTACCATCCCATACATCTGTGATTTTAAGTAGATAATGTCCCATTTCTCTAAAAAAAATATTTTACAGAAATTATAGCGAAATTCTACTCCAGGATCTAAGTGTTATAGATTTCCCTTAATGCACGGACTTCAAAATATTTGGTAAATAGATTAAAGATTGATATTTGCTTGGTATTTTTATTAAGATATGTATAGTTAATGACATTCTTAAAAAATGTACCCCTCAATAGTAGTTGCCTTCCCTTCACTACTAGTTAACTTGACATTTAAATTATGATACTTTTTATATCAACCAATTTAATACTTTTTAATGACTTCTGTTGTTTTCTGAGATAAAGATAACTCACTACAACAAACTGCTATATCTATAATTATTTCAGATTACCAATTCAAGAAAAAAATATTAGCACAGTTTTAAAAAATAAAGCTATTTTTTTTTAGTCAAAATACACTACACATACAGTTCACTATAGTAGGTAAAGATTATGGTCTTTAGGGATTAACTAAATTGTCAATTATTTTTAACCTAATTTGATTAATCAATTAGATCTAGCTATACCAGTAGAAGGATCTAGCAGTTAAGACCAACACATACTCACCATATGTCTCACAGGATATTTTTTGATTAACACATTGCAATTATTTTTGTAACATATGGTTTTAACTGCAGATTAGTTTTAATTCTAGTGATTAATAATATGTTTAGCCTTTGCATGATAATTGGATGTGTATATTTAGTATGAGATCTTTTCATGCAGAAATGTTATCTTGTTTTTTTCATTGACTCAATGCATTGTCAGAAGTTAAAAAACTCCTCCTACAAAGGTCTGAAAAAGAAAGCTAAATTTAAGATGATAATACTGGATAATTTATATTGGTAAATAAAAATTCATCTATATGTAATTATTTTCACAAGTCATACAAGCCTTATCCTTTTTGTCGAGTATAAACCTAGGGTGGGAAATTCAACAGCTCCTGGTAAACTTAAGCCACTCACATGCTAGGATCACACTGGACATGAACACTGGTCATTTAAATAGATACTACCCACACACAAAAATTACACACATATATATACATATGTGTGTGTGTGTTATTTTAGCGCCAGCTAGAAAGAACCGAGCTGAGGACCAAGATCCCACTATCATATCAAAGAGCGCATTCATTTTACACAGTCATCAGATGATTCCACAGATTATGACAGAATCTGTTCTGTTAAACTCTGATACATGTAGAGCTACAAAGAGTTACTTTTTTCACTTACTGTGGTGAACTATATTTGAAATACAGTGTGTGTATTTCTCACATACACACATCTCCATTACAGGCAGGTTATAATTTTGGGATATTGTTCTCTGCGCCAAAGAGTTACTTTTTTCACTTATAAGTAGAGATGGGCGAATTGATTCTAACAAAGTGGAATTTGTTTAGAATTTCAGGAAAACTTCGGTTCTGAACGAAGTCGAAGTTTGGGGGACTTCGGGTGAACGAAGTGTGCTTTTGATTGATAAAATGGCTGCGAGCACATGGCGTTACATGGGACAAAGCACTCTGGGAGGAAGAAGGGCATAGTCTGCATGTCATGTGCAGAGGTGAAGCCAATCAGAGACCGGCGGGATTCTGTGACGTCACCGCACTATATAAGTCCGGGCGCAATGCTGGCAGCTCACACTCCTCTCACTGTACTGATAAGGGAAGGTGCTGCCGCAGCTGCTCATAATAGCTCTTACTGAAGAACTGATTTTTATACAGCGATTTTTGGGGGGTGTCTCAGCTTGTCTCAGAGACTGCTTCTCTTAACGTTCTATTTCTGATTTTGTGGGGTATTGGATCTGAAGTCCAGTGTGCGTCCAGTGCAGCTGCATATACATTTTAATGCTATCTGCTCACAGCACATTGAATATCCAAGTGGGATCTAAGCCTGTTCCTGTTGTATTCATTTAAAGAAACAGCGTTTTTACAATACCACTTCACTTTCGGCTGCTCAATTCTTTTGCGCAATTTACATCCAGGGGTTAGTTAAGCGTTGTTCTGCTGCTGTGGTGACTAAAAGAAACCGTCTTTTTCACCACCAAAAACACATTTTTCCTGTAGCATAATTCACAAGTGAAGGGTTAATTACAATTTTTTCTCTTGTTGTGTAGCGTAAAAAACACGCCATTGTAACACGCTACAAAGCTAGTAGTTTGTGGTTGCTCAATTGTTTGGCGCAATTTACATCCAGGGGTTAATTAAGCGTTGTTTTGCTGCTGTGGTGACTAAAATAAACCGTCTTTTTCACCGCCAAAAAATACATTTTTCCTGTAGCATAATTCACAAGCGAAGGTTAATTACAATTTTTTCTCTTGTTGTGTAGCATAAAAAACACGCCATTGTAACACGCTACAAAGCTGGTAGTTTGTGGTTGCTCAATTGTTTGGCGCAATTTACATCCAGGGGTTAATTAAGCATTGTTTTGCTGCTGTGGTGACTAAAATAAACCGTCTTTTTCACCGCCAAAAAATACATTTTTCCTGTAGCATAATTCACAAGCGAAGGTTAATTACAATTTTTTCTCTTGTTGTGTATTGTAAAAAACACGCCATTGTAACACGCTACAAAGCTGGTAGTTTGTGGTTGCTCAATTGTTTGGCGCAATTTACATCCAGGGGTTAATTAAGCGTTGTTTTGCTGCTGTGGTGACTAAAATAAACCGTCTTTCACCGCCAAAAAATACATTTTTCCTGTAGCATAATTCACAAGCGAAGGTTAATTACAATTTTTTCTCTTGTTGTGTAGCGTAAAAAACAATCCATTGTAACACGCTACAAAGCGGGTAGTTGTGTTGTGCTCAATTGTTTGGCGCAATTTACATCCAGGGTTAATTAAGCGTTGTTTGCTGCTGTGGTGACTAAAATAAACCGTCTTTTTCACCGCCAAAAAATACATTTTTCCTGTAGCATAATTCACAAGCGAAGGTTAATTACAATTTTTTCTCTTGTTGTGTAGCGTAAAAACACGCCATTGTAACACGCTACAAAGCTGGTAGTTGTGTGCCGGGGCGGGGGGGGGGTTTTTTTTTTTGGGTTTTCAATTTTTCTTTGTTTGGGTAACCGCATGAGGTTGGTCAATTTTCGCAATTTACTTAGGGTTAACTAAGTATTTTTCTGCAGTTGTACTCAGTAAAAGAAACTTTCTTTTTCACCGCCACAGAAGAAATTCTGTAGCATAATTCATATCCTAAGGTTAATAAAGTCTGTTTGTGCTTTTACATTCAGTAAAATACACAGAGTTTTTAAACGACACATACAAGTCAATTTTTCCTGCCCATTTGTGGAGCGCAATTTATATCCAAGGGTTACCAAGCTTGTTACTGGGTTCATTTGGAGTCAACTACAGGGTGTGTATTTATCATATACAGATATCTTCATCAAACAGCGTCTGTACATTTTAGAACAAACAGTATATCAGACAGAGAGGTGGCAGGCTCTTCACCTGCGAGTGGCAGAGCCACAAACATTCCAGGCCCAGGTCGCAACACAGCAAGGGGACGTTGCAGCAGGGGTCACTCGGTGAGGCCACAACTGACGCTGTCATCTAGCGGCCGTGTGTTGTTCAGCAACCCAATTGTTCTTGATTGGTTGACTAGGTCATCCACTTCCTCCCAGATGACATCTGACAACCCCAGCCAAGAGTCGTTGGGAACGTCAGACACAACCCTTAGTTGGAATGGCACGGGAGCGGGTCAGCGGCCCTCACCTGTCCTCAACCCGCCTCTGTCCCATCCGGTTCCCTCAGCCAGAGATCTACTATGTGGTCTGGGCTCAGCGCCACTATAAAGCGAGGATGAACAATTTGAGGAGGGCAGTCAGCAGCTACTTGGCAGCGAAGAAATGGGGCCAATATCCCCTGCTTCTTGCAGTAGGCGGCAAAGTATAGATTTTGAGAGTGGCATGGGAGGTCATGTTGTGAGGGGTCAGCCTCTGCATACCAAGACCGGTGATGAGGACAGCAGTGATGATGAAACACAAATAGATGATGATGTAGCCGACCGCACTTGGGAGCCGGGTGAGGCAAGGGCTTCATCATCGTCAGGAGAAGAGGGCGTCAGCTTGCGCGTCAGGCAGCGGCGCAGCCAGCAAGTGGGTTGTGTGGCCGTGAGTCAGCAGGATAGCAGCAGTGTGAGGTCAGGAGCCATCCGGACACTGGGTAAAAAACCTGCTTCGCAGGTCCAAGAAAGTAGTGGCACAGGGGCTCAGCGAGACAGCGGCGGCAGTAGTCACTCAGTGCGGAGCGTTGGCGGTAAAATCCGATACTCGGCGGTGTGGCAGTTCTTTGCTAAGACACCGGAGGAGCCGAATATGGGTATATGTAGAATCTGTAGACAGAAAGTGAAGCGTGGCCAGGGAGCTAACGTTGGCACCACGGCCCTGCGTCAACACATGCAGCGTCACCATCCGGTGGCCTGGGAGAAACGTGGCTCAGATGTGGTGGTCCATCCTGCCATCGCAGCAACAACAGCAGAAGCGCCCAGTGGCACACATGCCATTGCAGCCAGTCAAGGCTCCACCACCTCTGCAGAAGGGAGCTGTTTCTCTTTGACATCATCTCCCGGTCCAGATGCTCCTGCTCCTCGCTACTCATGGCACCAGCAGTCGTTCAGCGAGGCGATTGCAAAGAGACAACAGTATGCGTCCAACGATCCTAAGGTGCAGAAGCTGACCATGCTCCGGTCCAAGTTGTTGGTATTGGAGTACCACCCATTCCAAAAGGTGGACACGGCACCAATAAGAGAACAAATTGGTTGTGCCGAGCCGAGATGGAGAGTTCCAAGCCGTAATTTATTTTCCAAAATGGCAGTACCAGCACTTCATAAATATGTAGAACAGTAGGTGGGCCAGTCCTTGAGCTTATCGGTTTGTTCCAAGGTGCACGGCAGCGCGGACATCTGGAGCTGTAACTACAGTCGGGGCCAGTACAATTCCTTTACGGCCTACTGGGTGAATGTGCTTCCTGCCCAGGCACACCAACAACTTGGACAGGAGATGGCGCTTTCTCCTCCACGTTGTCAAACTGCGGCTCCTGCGCCAATGTCCGCCTCCTCCTTCTCCACCACCACTACCATCTCAGCCTCCACAAGTACTGCTCCATCATACCACATGTGTAGGGCACAGCGGTGTCACGCAGTTCTACACCTGGCTTGCCTCGGCGAACAAAGTCACACAGGGGAGGAACTGCTCCGCGTCATGCAGCAAGAAATCGATATGTGGCTTTCTCCCCGCCAACTACAAATCGGAACCATGGTGACGGACAATGGGAGGAACATGGTGTCCGCGCTGCACCGAGTACGGATGGTCCATGCGCCCTGCATGGCGCATGTGTTTAATCTGGTTGTGAAAAGGTTCCTGAAGTCTTCCACCGATCTTCAGAAGATTCTGAAAATGGCCAGGAAACTGTGCATGCACTTCATCCATTCCTACAAAGCCAGGAACACCCTCCTCGAGTTGCAGCGGCAGAACGGCCTCCCCCAACACATGCTGATATGTGATGTTTCCACCCGTTGGAATTCCAGCCTGCACATGTTGGACCGACTGTATGAACAGAGAAAGGCCATTAACGATTTTTTGATGATCCAGGCGGACAGGAGTACTCCCCTGTGTAACTTTGATGTCAGCCAGTGGCAGCTCATGCGTGACACCTGCCGTCTGTTGAGGCCATTCAAGGAGGCCACGTTATTTGTCAGTCGCCAGGACTACGGGATGAATAACATCATTCCACTGCTTCATGTCCTGGAACAGATGCTGAAAAATCTGTCTGGGCAGGGGACTGGAGACGTGGCGACTACATCTCCCCGGCCACATGAGTCCGGTGGGGACTGAAATGGAGGAGGAGGAGGAGGACATTAGAGCAGAAACATTGTCTTGTGAAATGAATGGATTTTCTACCCAGGTGACAAGAGAGGAGGAGCAGGAGCAGCTGGAGGAGGTAGATGGAGATGAGGAAGACGAGGCAGATGATGCGTAAGCACCGTGGCAGTATACAGTGGAGATGGAGGCAGGGAGACCCTCGGAGTCACTTCTGCAGATGGCCCGCAGCATGCTGATTTACCTGGCTAGTGACAGCCAAATAGTCAGCATCCGGCAGAAGGATGACTTCTGGCTCTCCACCCTATTGGACCCTTGCTACCTTTCCAAAATGGGATCCTTTTTCCCAGCTATTTAGAGGGAGGACAAACTCAAATACTATAGGGAAATCCTCCGTAGTCAGTTGGCCGCTGCCTATGTGTGGCATCGTCCCTCCTCTGACAGGTCTGACCTGGGGGGTTCTCCAGCGCTCACGTACTACTGCCGCGGCTGCTGGGGGAATGTGGGGGGGTAGGAGCAACCTAAGTCTGGAGTCACTGATGAGCAGCTTCCTTCACCCGCATAGTGAGGAGGGCAGTCGCCAGCAGCAGCAGCAGCAGGACCTGGAGCAGACCCTGAACCAACAGGTGGTGGCCTACTTGGACAGCACTCTGCCACCCCAGTTAGAAGATCCGCTGGACTACTGGGCAGCCAAACTGGATGTGTGGCCGCAACCTACCAAGTTTGCAGTGGAGAAGCTGTCCTGCCCGCCCAGTAGTGTGGCATCAGAGCGGGTGTTTAGTGTGGCGGGGGCCATCGTTACCCCAAGGAGAACCCGCTTGTCCACGGGAAATGTGGAACGACTGATCTTTGTCAAGATGAATCAGGCGTGGATCGACCAGGATTTCCACACACCAATGCCTTAGGTGTCAGACTACATCAGCCATGATGCCTCACCCAAACTGTGAGAAATAAGTCTGGGTTCAAACTACCTGCCTCAGCCACTATTCTGATGCTGCCACCCGCCAGATGCCACACATCTGCTGACAGTTTATCCATCTGCCACCAACCATCTTTACCAGGGACTGGTATTGCCACCCACCTCCACACTCTGTCATTGTGCCACTCTAGGACCTCATACTGCTGCTGCTGTTGCTGGTGCCGTGACATCCACACTGTGTCATTGTGCCACTCTCTGACCTCATGCTGTTGCTCCTGCGCCCGTCACCTCCACTCTCTGTCATTGTGCCACTCTGTGGCCTACTCCAGTTTTTGCCACCTCCAGAATGTCATTGTGCCACTGCCTGACCTCATACTGTGCTCCCGCGTGACCTCACTCTCAGTCATTGTGCCACTCTGTGGCCTACTACTGTTTGCCACCTCCAAATGTCATTGTGCCATCTGACCTCATGCTGCTGCACTGTCAACCTCACTCTCTGTCATTGTGCCACTCTGTGGCCTACTACTGTTTTGCCAGCAACAGAATGTCATTGTGCCACTGTCTGACCTCATGCTGCTGCTGTCGTGACCTCCACACTGTGTCATTGTGCCACTCTGTGGCCTACTCCGTTTTTTTTGCCACCTCCAGAATGTCTATTGTGCCACTGCCTGACCTCATACTGCTCCCGCCGTGACCTCCACTCTCAGTCATGGTGCCACTCTGTGGCCTACTACTGTTTTGCCACTCATCTGCTTGTCATACTAAAACACAACATTGTATGAAGACCAAAACAAGCTCCCTCTGCACCCTGCAGGCTCTGTGCAGCCTTGAAATAGCCGTTTAACATGATTCGTGCCGAAGTAATTCGGGACAAAGTAATTTTTGTCGGAAAATTCGGCGAAGTGACCGAACCGAATTTGAGAAATTCGCCCATTATAAGGTGAACCACCTTTGAAATACATGGGTATATGTAGAATCTGTGGGCAGAAAGTGAAGTGTCGCCAGGGACCTTATGCTGGCAGCACAGCACTGTGTCAACATTTGCAGCGTCATCATCCTGTGACCTGGGAGGAACGTGTCTCAGATGTGGTGGTCCTCCTGCCGCAGCAACAGCACCCAGTGGCACGCATCCCATTTCAAGCAGTCAAGGCTCGACCACCTCTGCTGAAGGGAGCTGTCTATCTTTCCCATAATCTACCGCTCCTGCTTCTCTCCACTCATAATGCCAGGAGTCGTTCACCGAGGCGATTGCTAAGAGACAGCAGTATACCTCCAGCCATCCTATGGCGCAGAAGCTAAACGTGCCCCTGTCCAAGTTGGTGGTACAGCAGTCCCTCCGTTTTCAAGTGGTGGACTCTGCAGCATTCAGAACTGATGGCTTGTGCTGAACCGAAGTGGAGAGGTGGAGAATCAGTGCAATGGGGGCCATAGTTACCCTAAGGAGAACTCGCTTGTCCGCCTGAAATGTGACTCACCTTTGTCAAGATGAATCAGGCGTGGATCAGCCATGGTTTCCACACACCAATGCCTGATACATCAGATTAGATCAGCCATGCTGCCTCACCCAAACTTTGACAAATGAGTCTGGATTCTTCTGGCTACCTGCTTCATCTATTATACCGATGCTGCCACCCGCCTGATGCCACACATCTGCTTCCAGCTGCTCCTTCTACAACCCACCATCTTAACCATCGACTGGTATTGCCACCCACCTCCCCACTCTTCACAGGGCCATTATGTAGCCTTCTGATGCTGCTGCCACCTCACCACTCAGGTCTCCTCATGGTGCTGCTGCTGCTGTTACCTCCAGGCTATGTCACCTGGTCACTCTCTGGCTTGATGCTGCTGCTGCCACCTCCTCATTATGTCACGTTGCTGCTGCCACCTCAAAATTATGTCATTGTGCCACTCTCCGGCCTGATGCTTCTGCTGCTGTTACTGCCGCCAACTCAAAACTGTGTAATTATGCCAATCTGTAAACTACTCATGCTGCTGCCAACTGACCACCCTGTGGTTTCCTAATGCTGTTTCCACCATCCACCAATCTATGACATTGACACTATGTTTGGTTTTCCCCTTCTTTTAAATTTTCAGAAGGAATGAAAAGGAATAACACAACCAATTGTGTCTTCAGAGAAGCCATAAAGCCAGTATGACATGGTCCTTTGTTTGCATCAGGATTGTATAATGATTAGGCAGCCAAAAGCAGAAGTGGATACAAAACACAGAAGACATGCAAAATATTCCATTTACTTGTTATCTCTTTTTTGGATCAACTCCTGTTTCTTTTTGGCTTTAGTAATACTGATGGATTATTGACTGATTGAAAGAGGACACTGAAGTATCAAAGGAAGGGCAAAATGATCAGTAACGTCAATGTAAAATTACTGCCGACACCCTCTCCACTCTGTTGGGATGGGGCCTCTACATGTATCAGCATTTAACAGAATCACCACAACCAGTGAAAAAGGTAACTCTTTACCACAGATAGCAATATACCTACAGACTGAAATGGATGGATTTCAGATGTGTATAGGGCAGAAATACACACACTGGATTTTACACAGAGTTTCCCAGCAATTTTCCTAAATAAAAAAATGCTGGTTTAATAATAGGTGTGTATATGACACACACCTGTGTATTTGAAAGGTATTTCACCCCTAGTAACTCTAAAATCAGAAGTATTTTGCACAGAGTGCAGTCTAGTGCAGCTACATAGAAATGCTTGTGCATACGAGGCACAGTGACAAGTGGCAGAATTTAACATGGCTGTCCCTATTTATAGGGCTGTGACATCACAGAAGCTGGTTGGGTGCTGATTGGTTGCCTGTCTACACATGTCATTGAGGGTATTCCTTTCTTCCTCCTATAGTTCTTTGCCCCATGTCACCCCATGTGCTCACAGCCATTTCAGATTCTATACCACGAATCGCCAGGAAATTCGGCTTCGTTCAGAATCAAATTTTTCCTAAAATTCTAAACTAATTCCACTTCATTAGAAGCTAGCATGTTATTTTCTATTGTAACATCATAAAGGTAACCTATGTATTTACTTCAATTTACTAAAGAAATGTTTTTTCAACCTGTAGGCAATATGCATTTTAGATGCCAGTGCTAACAATTGAATGAGCTTGTGTGTCTTCAAATGTGTACGAGGTTAACTGTTTACTCAGAAGAATCACATTGGTTAAAATAAAATTAATTACTTTTTAAACCTATTTATTTTTTTCTTTTTTAAAATTTATGAAATAATTAAAAACAGTGTAAAATAATAATGAATTTGGTGCAATAAAAAAGTTACAGGGCATATGAAAAAAATTCAGCTCAGATGCAGTAAATGCGGGGGCATTAAATTTAAATGGTAATAAAGTGAATTTGAAGAAGAGGTTAAATTTGTATAGCGATTAGAGATGGGCGAATCGATTCTAACAAAGTGGAATTCGTTTAGAATTTCAGGAAAACTTCAATTCTGAACGAAGTCGAAGTTTGGGGTGATTCGCGGGAACGAAGCGTGTTTTTAATTGATAAAATGGCTGCGAGCACAAGGCGTTACATGGGGCAAAGAACTCTGGGAGGAAGAAAGGAGAAACCTAAATGACATATGCAGAGATGAAGCTAATCAGAGACCGGCGGGATTCTGTGACGTTACCGCACTATATAAGCCGATTCGCCCATCTATAATTACTGTAATTGCTGCGCGCATCTCGCTGCGTATTAAGCGCAAATACGTGGCGAAATTAGGCTGTGTGAACATACCCTAAGGCTATGTTCACACGGCTTACAGTATTTTGGGACATATTTCAGCCCATAATTTGCGCTCTACTGTTCTACTGTGCAAATTACGGGCTGAAATACGTCCCAGTCATAACGGTAATCCACAGTTCTCAGAGAACTATGGATTACGTCTCCTCTCCTTGCTTGCACAATACGGCGAGTGGGGAGAAAAGTGACACGCTACTTATTCACGGCGTATACGCTCCGTGGATAATGCATGGCGAAATACGTCCCACAATTAAGCCGTGTGAACATAGCCTTAAATGTTGACTGTCTGGACGTTTCTAGTCAACTGTCGGTCATCAACTAATTTATCAGATTTTAATCTAGATGAGATATTTTAATTATCGTTATATAAAAAAGGAAAACAGCCTCATGCAAATATTATAGATGAAAATTGACAAGTCAAAAGCAGAATAATTGTTCACAATATAGTAAGTATCAATAAAAACTATTACATAACAATTTGAAAGAAATTATAAAATAAAGGGAAAAAGGAAAAAGAAAAGAGGTAGCAAAAATTATAGGAAGGGTGAATGATTAAGTGGAAAAAGTGTAGATCGTGTTTGTGGCTGTAATCAACATAGAGATGTAGTAAAACATAAATTCTGACCTGGAGTATTTATGAGTAAATCAAAAACAGGGATAGCTGACACCAACATTTTCATGGAGGAAGCTACTTTAGAGAAGGGCATTGTAAGCCATCAGAGAACTCAGCATATATCATATGTGGGAGAAGAGCAGAATGCATTCCACTGACTCCGAGTCTGAGAGAACTTGTCAGCTGCTCTTAATTCTTCCATTGGATATAAAGGATCTCCTTAAACCAAACAGTTGGTGCATGATGGATCATCAGTGGTTTGCTGTATTACTACAGGGATCCAGTGTTTCTGTTGCATATTAGCTGCTTCTATTAATGTTTAATAAGTATTCAGTTCACTGTACCTCATATAGCACCAGATTTATCACAGTGGTTCATGTTGAATGATAAATTGGTGGAGCTTAAGGTTAGTCTAACTTTTTAGGCCATTTTTAAAGACTTTCTTTCTTCTGCTTGGCACATTTTTGGCACAGCGTGCCCATGCCCACTGTTCCCTGAAACCACATCCACTTTTTGCTAAACCATGCCCCTCTAACAAGTAGTGTGTAGAAAGTATCTTAAGCCCATAATAAATGTGACATACTACTACATGCTGTGACAAGAATGTGGCATATCTTGCCACATTTTAAGATACTTTTCTGGTGCAATCACGTTAGTAAATTGAAGTAACCATTATATTTTGAAACCATTCATGCAGATGAATTCACAAAGCACCCCTTTTAAGCTTAGAAGCTTAACACATACAATTTTACACTGAATTTAATAATAAAACAATATGCAGTAAGCTCATAAGCTTCCATTAGTCACAGCTATAGGAAGCAGAAATTGCATCATTTGTCAATAAGAAAAACAAGGTTTCAGTTATTATAAGCCTTAAAAAGAACATAATCTGCACAGAAGGAAAGACATTCAACGACATGGTGTTAAAAGTGAAAAAACATTTTAAGCTACACTTTATTCAAAAGATATGAAACAAATAATTTTACAGTAATTTACTATTATGCTGTTAAATGTGTTTGACACATGCAGTTACATACAGAGATCACAACGTATCTCATACTGTGCTAGTAGACTTGAAAATTACCATATCTTCTCCTGTCCAGGTGATTACAAATTGTACATTAAACAAAAGACTTAAGCACTTTGTAGTCACCTAATCTACAGAATTTGTAGTTGTGAAATTAGCAATGAAACCAGCCCATGAATGGAAGTTTCATTGGTATGAATTAATAATAAAATATGAAGTATCAAAAACAAAATACCTGTCATACTACAATTTAGGATAGAAGAAAAACATGATAAATAAAATAAGTAAAAGGACAAAAAAGTTGTGTCATTTAACAATGAATAAGAAAGTTAAAAATGTAAATAACCTGAGAGAGTATTAAACACTATCATAATGTGTAGCTCAAGCCCTAAGTACAAGTGAAGAACAAAGGGACTTGAATAGGGAATAGCAGAGAACGTAATAAGGTGAGCCATAGAAGCCATGAGGAATCAAGTATATTAGAACATGTTCGGTAGCACGTTATTTTCTATTGTAACATTATAAAGGTAACCTATGTATTTACTTCAATTTACTAAAGAAATGTTTTTTCAACCTGTAGGCAATATGCATTTTAGATGCCAGTGCTAACAATTGAATGAGCTTGTGTGTCTTCAAATTTGTACGAGGTTAACTGTTTACTCAGAAGAATCACATTGGTTAAAATTAATTACTTTTTATACCTATTTAATTTTTATTTTTTTTTAAACTTTATAAAAGAAGTAAAACCAGTGTAAAATGATAATGAATTTGGTGCAATAAAAAAGTTACAGGGCATATGAAAAAAAATCAGCTCAGATGCAATAAATGGGAGGCATTAAATTTAAATGGTAATAAAGTGAATTTGAAGAAGAGGTTAAATTTGTATAGCGATTAGAGATGGGCGAATCAATTCTAACGAAGTGGAATTCATTTAGAATTTCAGGAAAACTTCGATTCTGAACGAAGTTGAAGTTTGGGGTGATTCGCGGGAAAGAAGCGTGTTTTTAATTGATAAAATGGCTGCGAGCACATGGCGTTACATGGGGCAAAGAAGTCTGGGAGGAAGAAAGGAGTAACCTAAATGACATGTGCAGAGCTGAAGCCAATCAGAGACCGGCGGGATTCTGTGACGTCACCGCACTATATAAGTCTGGACGCGACGCTGTCAGTTCACACTGCTCTCACTGTGCTGTGAAGCTGCTGCTGCTGAGATCTCACACTAAAGAACTAACTTTTATACAGCGATTTTTGGGGGGATATCACAGCTTGTCTCAGAGACTGCTTCTCTTACATTTTGATTTTGTGGGTTATTGGAATTGAAGTCCAGTGTGCGTCCAATTCAGCTGCATATACATTTTAATGCTATCTGCTCAGTTCTCGAGCACATTGAATATCCAAGGGTTATCTAAGCCTGTTGCTGTTGTATTCAGTTAAAGAAACAGCATTTTTACAATCCAAATACCACTTAATTTTTGGCTGCTCATTTCTTTTGCGCAATTTAGATCCAAGGGTTAATTAAGCATTTTTCTGCTGTTGTGGTCACTAAAAGAAACTGTGTTTTTCAACGCCAAAGAAGACATTTTGCCTGTAGCATAATTCATATCCGAAGGTTAATTAATTGTTTTTCTGCTGTTGTGCTCAGTAAAATACACGTACATTGCTGGTAATTTTTGGCACCTCCTTTCATTTGCGCAATTTAGATCCAAGGATTAAGTAAGCATTTTTCTGCTGTTGTGCTCAGTAAAATACACGTCGTTTTAACACGCTACATAGCTGGTAATTTTTGGCACCTCATTTCATTTGCGCAATTTAGATCTTTCAGTCGTCTTTCAGTGGTGGTCATTTTAAGTATCTTCCCTTTGTCGGGAGGGCCTCAACCCCAGTACCATCATACCTCACAGCATCCAATAGGATCGGGAGTCGCCCCAGAAAGGGGGTTCGAAAAAGATTACTTCACCCTCTCTGGATTCGGGTTGTGTTTTTAGGGGGAAAGGGCATTTTTGGGCCCGGGGTGGGGAGGGCCCCGCAGTTAAACGGGTTGGAGCTCAATCGTGGCTTGGGTGTAATCCCCCCCTTACAAACCCCCCCAGGAGAATAATGGGTGTCCCAACATTCCTCAGAGTTTGAATAAGGCTTACATGAGGGGGAAGGCTTTAAAATTTAAAGGTATTCAAAAGGGTTTTTTTGACCCCAAAATTTGGGGGTTTTAACGCTGAAGAGCCCCTTTCCCCTTATGCTTTCACGTTTTCGGGGACCAAGCTTCGCCCCCTCTCACTCTTTACATTATATATTTAGTTGGATTTAGAAGTATTGGCCCAAGAAACAAAAGATTCAAAAAAAAGGGCTTTTTCATGGGGACCTTTTTTGCCCTTATTCATTGTATCTGTTAAAAATGTAGTCTAATTTGCACTATGTTTTCTGTGTTTGCCAAATGTACATGCTATCTGTGCCAGATATTATAACAGTCTGTCCCGCTATTGTGATCAGCACAAAAATTGTGCACTTTGGGCAAATACAGCAAACCTAGAGCAAATTAGACTGCATTAGCTCTATTGTTCTCTATGGCTCCAATGTGATATGTTAGGATATTGTTTTTGCATTGTATCCTAACAAATATGTGAATAAAGACAAATATGTCATGTAACGGACCCTTAACTTTTTGTACACCACCAGAATAGAATTGGAACAAATCTCTAAATAAATTGAAGTGAAGATTTTTAAAATTTTAATTTTCAATAAAAAACCTTTTAAATTAAAGTAATAGGGAAAGAAATGGTGATTGTAGATTCTCTTGTTTGGGTTTGATGGGGAGGATGAATTCAAAAACATTGAAGAACAGTATAAACATTAACTACAAAGAACTAAATAAAATAAAAAATACATTTCTAAATGGTGAGTGGAAGAGGGAAGGTAGGGGCCTTTTAAGAACGGCAAACTCGTTTTTTACTTTAAAAGTAAAAGGGGCCACATGAAAATGAAAACTGTCTAGGTCTAAAACTTTACTTTGTTGCCCATAGAAACCCAATCAGAGCCCCCCTTTCATTTAATAATAGTGTTTGGGAAAAATGAGAGGGGCCCTCTCAGGGCTGGGAAAAGGGAAAAGGCAAAGGTAAGCGACCCGCCTGGGGCGCCTACCTCGGGCCTGTCCCTAAAGGGTGCAGGCAGGGGCGCCAAACCCCCCGGGCCCCAGGCCGCTGAGTGGGCCGGAAACCCACCGACTCCCCCTTTTCAGCTACATGTGCGTCCGCGGGGACGCAAAATGCAGCTGCGGGTTTCCCGCGAAGCAGAGAGCGAGCCCCCCCTGCCCCGCAGACAGGGGCCCGACCGACAAAAGCGGGGCCCCCGGGGCCCATAGCGCTGCCCCTTTATAAAACAACTCCCTTTGAGCCCCTAAAATAAAACCTCCCCTGAGCCCCTTATCTAAAACGCCGCCTGAGCCCCTTTTTCTTTACGCCTGCCGGAGCCCCAGTTATTACGCCGCCTGAGCCCCTATCTCTTTTTACCCTCCCTGAGCCCTTCCTCTATCCCCCCGCCTAAACCCCCTTATCCCTATACGCCCCCCGGAGCCCCTTTATTCTATACCCCTTTTGCCTGCCCCCCTTTTCTCTTACGCCTGCCTGAGCCCCTATCTTAAAACGCCTGCCTGACCCTATCTTATACCCCTGCCTGAGCCCCTATCTCAAAACCCCTCCCTTTGAGCCCCTATCTCTATACCTGCCTAAACCCCCCTATCTCTATACCTCCCTTGTGCCCCCTTTTAAACACTTCCCCTGACCCCCCTATATTCCCCTGGTGAGTCCCTTTCTTTAATTATACCTGCCTGTGCCCCCCCTATATTTTTATACCTGCCTGTCAAAGGGGACAATATATCCCTCCCCTGTCAAAGGGGACAATAATATACCTCCCTTTCCCTGTGGGGGGCATATCTGTAAACCTGCCAAAACGGGATGGGGGCATTTTATTTGTCAAAACTGCAGGCATATATAGCTTCCTATATTGGGGGCCCGTAAAATCCCTGTCGGGGGGAAGTATTTTACCATTTTTTAAAGGGGAGTTACGGGAAATGTGAGGAATTCTAAGATATTTTTTCCAAATCTGCAGGGACGAGTATTGGGGGGAGATTTTCGGGCAGGGAAGGTGTAAAACCCGGAGGGAGAAAAAGGGGGAAAAGTGAACGCGCTGATCAAAAAAGACCCCTTTTGAGTCACTAAATGAAACTGCAATGTAATCATTTTATATTTCTGCCAAAGCTTTCTACATCCAACTAGTATTACCACTTTTGGGCACTGTAGGGCCCATTTGGTATATGTGTTCAGAGCCTGTGTTACAGCTCACATGTGGGGGTCTGCTGAGGAGATGGGAAAGGGTTTCTATGGGGAAAATATGAAAAAAATTAGGGGACGGGGGGCGAGAGGACCGGCGCGGGGGCCCAGAGGAATTTTAGTGGGGGGGGTGCAACTTTTTGGGGAGCGAGGGGGGCCATTGGCTGTACTCCCTAGGGCCCCAAAAATTGCCTTGTCCGGGCCCCTGGGCGCTCTAAATTTGTTGCTGGGGACAACAAAGTAAGTTTTTTGGGTATGTCACAAAGGTTTTTTGTCCGTGTTGCATCCCCTTTTAAAGCTGCGTGTTTGGACCCTTTTTTCAGCCCTTTAAAACCCGGGCCCAAACATGCAGCTTGCAAATAGCAATGTAATTTACATTTTTTTTTTAATATGAAACCCCGGGATTTGGGCGTTTCGTTTTTGTTTATCTTTCGGATCCCGTTCCAGGAATTTTAAAATGTCCGTTTTTAAATGATAGGGGGGGCGATTTCCCGCTTTCATAACAAGCATCCACACAATCATGTGTTTTTGGGTACTTGTTGGATCCCTTTAGGATCCGATAGACGCATCATTTTGGGATGCAATTTTTGGATCCCACACAGATCCGAAAGCGTATCCCAAAACACCATGTGAACATACCCTTAGACCCAGTAGTTTTCAAAAAAGTGGCACCCAGGGTTTCTTAAAAATACTCCAGACTCACCAGTAGAAAATGGGACATGGGGATGGTACCCCCATAACCCTTTAAAAGGGTCATCAGAGTACATAAACTAGTGCTTCAGCCCCTTTTTATGCATGGCACTGTTACTCCTATGACTGTGCAGGAAAAAATTGTAAAAAACATGTTCTAAAATATGGTTACAAATTCAGAAAAAAAAATAAACCCTTTTTGGATTGGGAAAAAAATTGGGGAAAACAGGGAAAATGTGCGAAATGGTGAAGGTTTGAATAAAGAAAAAGGAACTGACTTACATTTGTATTGGCAGGAAGTCAGCACTTTCTTTTTTTCAAAGAAGAGACAAGTCTAAAAATGCCCATAACAAATTAAGTGGGAAAATTTCCCAATTTTAAGCCCTTAAAGAAGTTGTGAAACCCTTTTTTGTTGAAATATAATAAAACATTAATGGAGAGGTCAATGCACTTGCTATCTTGCAATATTATTTCTTTAGGCATACCATAACAGAAATAATGTTTTACTTTCTCATTTAAAAAGTAAAAGCCCGGGAATTTTTAAATTTTTATGATTGGGCAAATTTTTTATTAAAAAAAATGAATCCCCTCCTGTTGAATTTTTTCAACCCCCAAAAAGTGTGCACTTTTAAAAACTAAAATTTTAAAAAAGGGGTAAGCAAGATAAATCCAAAAACCCCTTTAAAAAAGCCTACAAAACCCGTACGTTGGGGGGGCAGTTTTTTTTCCTTCTATCAAAACCCCCAAGGTGTTCTGTAAAGGGATCACAGTGCCCAAAAAAAGCCAGCATCTGTTTTGGGTTTTTGGCCCATTAATTTAAATTTTTTGAGCTAAAATTTAGAAAACAAAATTAGGGGGTCACATATGGGAGCTTAAATTCTATATTAAAAACCCTCCCCCTCAAAATGTAAAAATTTCAAATTGAAAAGGTTTTTCCCCACAAAATGTATTCAGCAGCAAAATATCACCCGTTAAAGGTACAAAACCCCCCATTTAGCTTTTAATGTCCTGGATCAGAGATAATCCTAACACTTCATATTTAACTGCTTAAATATCATGGTCACCAGCAAGTGGTTAGAAAGAGAGAGCTCCCTCTGTGGCATCTTCATAATAGGATTGACAATTTATTGGGCCTAGACAGAAGCTTAATGAAGGGGCCGTGATTTATTTTTTTTAGAGATTTTTAAAGTGGGGAGGGAAACCCGGGCTTTTTTGGATAAATAGTCCCCTTTTTGCGTTTTCACCCGCATACAACCTCAAAAAAAATTTTAGAGAAAAAATTTTTTCTTTTTTTTTTTTTTCAACATTTTAGCATACCCCCACTTTACAGTAAAGCTTTCATTAGTGTGAAAAAAACCCTTAAATTTTTAATATAACCCAAATTTCATGGGTACAAAAAAGGTAAAATACCTTACACATGAAAGCCAAATTTTGTTGCAAGGAAACTGCTAAGACAAACCCACAGCGCCGGGACGAATTTTGCAACGTTTTTAAGGGCCCCCCGCCCTTTAAAGGAAGGGTTAGGAATTAAGGGGGTAATATTAAAAAAGGGTGAAGTTATTTGCCCCCGCTCCATGTGTTTTAAGGGCCCAGAGTGGGGGGAAAAAATTAAAATTTTTAAAAAAAAAAAAAAAGATTTTCAAATACAAAATTATTTATTAAGGAAAAAAAAAAGACAACATATTTTCACATTTCTTTAAAAAAACCCAAAATTAAAAAGGTTTTTAATCAAAAAGGAAAAACGTAAAAGGAAAAAACAATGCCAAATTGCTGTTTTATAACCCCTTTACCCTTTCCCAAAAAAAATTAAATAAAATAATAAAAATTACATTTTGGCCTTACCCTAAAAAAAAAGGGGTTTCAGACGTTTTAATAAAACAGATAAATAAAAAAGGCCTTTGTTTAAAATACGCAAAAAAAAACAACAAAAAGGGAATTGTGTTTTTTAACCTTACATGAAATAAAAAAAAAGTTTTTCAAGTTAGGGGTACCGGACAGGTGCTTAAAAATAAAGCAAAAAACACCGGGGGGAGAATGTTGAAGCTTGAAGTGAATTCCGTTCTTTTAAAGTTATAATGCCCTGAATGATGAAATGGTTTTTGTGCGTTTTTAAACGGAGTCTAAATTTTGACGCGCCCGCCTATGTGTTAGGGCATTCGAAAACTTAGCACATTTTTAGACATTAGAAATGCACCTAACATGCAAAGACATAGATAAGTTGAAAAAAAAAACCTTTAGAATAGCATATCTTGAATAGAAACAAAGGTACCGAAAATTGCGCCTTCTTTTCTGAACCATTTTTCAATAGTGTCAAAAATTTTTCCGAGGTGTTGGTTACACCCCTAGACTGCCCCCTCATTTGGGCCTTAGAAATGTCGGTCTTAGTACGCGCCTACGCATTATTGGCACATTAGAAATTTAAACCAGCTCATTTTTTGGGCATTCTATGCAAAAAAAGGGGGTGAGAACCCCCAAATCATACATGTCTCCCATGTTACATCAGTGGAAAAAATCTAAGGGAAAGAGACGGTTTTTCCCCTTTTTTTGGGGAAAAATGCGCCTAAGTGAAAGTTTATGTCTAATTGGGCCTAATGAATGTGTATTTGCATTGTTCGTAATACTCGACATTTTCTAATACCTAACATGGGGGGATTTTGGGGCGTGTTGCACCACACTTGTTATATTAGACACATATATGAATGTGGTTTGGCAAAAAATGGTGCTTACTGTCGAACGGGCAGATCTATTTCAATGTGTACTGCCCCGAGGGATCGAATGGGGGCTAGATTTGCTGTTAGGCAAAAAAAAGTCCCTTATTTCTAAACTTACACAGTACAAAAAAAACTTAATTTCTGATAAAATTACTATATAAAAAAAGTTATTCAAATTTTTTTAAAAAAAAATGCAAAAAAAAATAATACCCAAAAAACCCAAAAATTATTTAAAATCAAAACTTAAAAACAAACAAAAACCCCCCCAAGTGGCCCAAATTTTTAAAACTAAAAAAGAAATTTGTTTTTTTTTCTACCCATTTTACCAAAAAAAGAGCCAGCCCCACGGGCTTTCGGGACCGTGGTCCACCAAGAAGATCAGACCAAAGCTTCATTCACGACAAGCTTTCAAAGACTTTTTTTTTTTCCAGCCCTTTTGTACCTTTTATTTGTTGGCGCGTTAAAAATGCGCTAAGTTCGTAAAAGCGCCTAAAAATAGGGAGGCGCTCAAAACTTTAGAAACCCATTTCAAACTTCAGGGCTTTAAAAAAAATGAAAACGAGACTTGACAATTCACTTTGAAGCACCTTCCTTCATACATGTCTCCTTAAGTTCTTGGAGGTGATGTAAGTAACTTTGTAAAAAAATCTACACTTTTAAAAACCCAAATATTTTTCAAAACTCAATGCAATATCACCCTTTGTTGTAATCAGTTAATTAAATTATTCATATGTAATAATTTTATCATAATTATTGGACTATTTCTAATAAAATTGTGTAATATCCTAAAGGACTGGCCTTCTTTAAAGCTGTATCCAGAACCTTTATTGATAGAACTTGGCAAAACACACTTAATTATGCCAATTATGTAATGGCAGCATACAGCAAGGACAGGTTTGCCTTCCCAGATATTTTTTGGATAAAAATATTGAAGCTGGACCTGTCTTTGTACCATACTGCTGTTACATAGAGCAGCATATCCAGGTGTCAAATCTGTTTTAAGAGTGTTAGGCTAAATTTAAATAGTGTTTTTTAAGTGTTTATAAAAGCATTTTGTCATTCGTGCTATTTAAAACAAAATGGCAAATGTTATTGTAATGTCTATAGCACAATAAATAATGCAACACATATAAAGAGTTTTGTGCCATTAACAGAGGTAGCAAGGCTTAAAGGGGTTGTCTCGCTACAAAGAATAGCTTTCAAATTGTAGGGAACACAAAATAAAGACATTTTCCAAATATATTGCTTTGTTCCTCTGTTTTCCCTAAGGAGATACAAGTGAATTTATGACCTCCTTGGCTATTTCAGTTCCCTCAGTAACTGACCTGTAAACAATTCTCCCCCTGCTGTTTGTTCAATGAGATAACAGTGAGTGACATCATCACACAGGTCACTGCAGTGTCCTGTGCTGCTCAGCAGTAAGCTTGATTTATGTAAAATAAACAGAACTGTAATCAGGGCTTTTGTTTTGGGGATCAGATAAGGTCCTGTTAGTAGTTTGAGAAGCTAATCTGATCTAATTAGCATCTGAAAGCACAGCAAGGCATGGAGCTGTACAAGCATGGAGCTTATGCAAATGAGTCAGTCTGAACCAGGAAGTGACAGAGTATTTCATTCATGCATTCTCTGAAACTCTGAAGGGAGACAACTCCTTTAACTTGACAATTTTGACATTTGGATACAATACAATGGCACATAGAGTTATCCTAACATGTTTAATGCTTTTTAATGGCTTTTGCTGTGACCTAACACAGTGCAGTGAGATTTCACTGTTAAATAAATTTTGCTTCATCTGTGGAATTTTGTTCATTTTTGGTGTTTTCAGAATGTAACTTTTAATGTAAATGAGTTAAAAAAGACTGACCCTACACAAACCTTAGACCCACAATATGTCCCCACCAAAATGGGACAATCACCCTGAGAACAGGGACCCCATACTTCACCTTTTTCCTAGGGGAAAAGTCTCTAACTATCCCTAAATTAGAACGAAATAAAAGGAAAGTAGTAACTTCCACAGTAAAGAACAGTCAACATTCCTACATAAGCAACCCATAATAATTGGACCAAAACATAAGAACAGATGCTAATGGAATATTGTAAGCGTGTGCAGAAAAATAGATGAAGATTAAATCCAAGCAGAAAATATGCATAGAGGAAAAAGACAAAACTTGCTCAAAGCAGAGCACTATTACAGAACTCCAAATTATTCCCCTCACTTTTCCAACATGTTGCACCTGTGCTGCTAATTACACACAGCAGGGAGTGACACCACCATTCCAGCCAGGGCTGCTAGAGCAAAGAGAGATGGTTGGTAACTAAGAATAATCACTGAAAAAATTAAACTATGGAGTACTCGGAGTTTGGAAACTCAAAATCACTGCAAGTAGACTACAAAACTCCTTATCTAAAATATAACCTTTATTGTTATCTCTTAAAAAAGCATAAACTAAAAACCTTTCATGCAGCTACAGTTGCCACTACCGATGTGATATGGGAGTAATATATATATATGACCCTATCAAGGCCTACACTGAAACCTAACTCAGGGCAGGGTGGTCGTCCCGAAATGGTCGGCCCCATCATAGAGGGCTTACCCTGTTAATCCCCTACTTAATCCCTTTTCACTATATGCATAAGATAGATATATATGAGGAATCGCACAACCAGTCATATAAATATATGTTCAGTTTAAGTCGACAGACCAAGTCACACATCCACTACTCCCAGAAAGATATCATTAATTGACAAGGGTCAGATACCTTACTCACAAAAACAACAGGATGGTCATAAATATATATACATTCAATCTCTTAGTGACCCTATAAACCACAAGTCAGGTATAGGATACCGCATGGGTCACACAAAACTAGATCCAGCCTTAGTCTGATATTACCTGGACTTTCTAGTTTCCATATTAGATATAGAATGCAGATGATAATATATACGACCTTAACTGATGTAGCAGAAGACCCTTATATTCCCGACGCGTTTCTCCCTGTTACACACTCCAGGGTTCATCAGGGGAGCATTGTTAATCCCAAATAGGGGAGACAGCCATGATGTTGCTGCATGTCTTGATACCAGACAACCATGTCACAGCTAACCTACCTTTAAATAGCAGTACGCTGCCGTCTTCCCGCGCGCTGACATATTCGGTTTGTTTGTATGTTGACGCACTACGCATGCGTGGGCAATGCCGTTGTCATAGAGACGGGACTCACTATTCCTATCATGCGCAGTACCCACCACACACCCTTGGGTTCACTGCGCACGCGTCAATCCTGTCGCGGTACCATAGAAATGACGCTCCCTATCCCCGGGCATGCGCCGTTCAGACTCTCGGTCCGGGAGCGCTCTATACGAGTGACTCCTTGCATCAAACAACCAGACCAAATATCAAATATACCTAATAAATTCAGGATACTATTTATATCTCACGTTGAGGCAACATGGCATCCTACAGAGATTTAACCCCTTAAACAGAGCTTGCCAATCTGGATATGGTAATGTCTAATGTTAATCTAATATAACAACCAAATTTGACAGGGGTAAATATCACTAGGAGAGTCACTCATTTATTAATTAATTAGTTCCCCATTGATATACAGCCTACGCAGGTGACATGGTTGTCATAATTTGGTCTTTAATCTATATTAGATCACATCCCTTAAAGGGGAAAAAACGTATAACTGTAAACTTATTTAGCACATCTATGGATAATATACCATCTATAATTAGACATATCTTTACGGGTCTATGACTTTCACGTCAAAATCTCTAACCCTGAACCTTATGGTGCAATATTCAGATAAAGCAGACGAAATATAATGTCTCGTTCAAACCTTCCGGCTGTAAGGATTTGAGTCGATACATCCATTCAGTTTCTTTACATAGCAATTTTTTATCAATATTTCCTTTTCTGCTGGTAGTTCGTATTTGTTCAATACACAAGAATTTCATACCCATTGTCTCACCTCCGTGTTCCTGCCATATATGTCTCGCTACAGGGGTCTCTCTCCTATGTCGGATATCTCCCATGTGTTCTCCAATACGGGCCTTGATGGGTCTTAGGGTCTTACCCACATATTGTTTTTCACAACTACAGTTAAGGAGGTAAACCACTCCCTGTGTCCGACAGTTCATAAATTTCCTTATTTTAAAGGATTTTACGGTTATGTTGCTCTTAAATGTTTTGGTCTGATCAATATGTTTACAAAAAATATACTTCCCACATTTATACATCCCTAGGGGCTTCCTATCCAGCCATGTTCCCTCTGATCTTAAGGGGAAATAATGGCTGTGAAATAGTCTATCCCTCAATGACCTTCCTCTTCTGTATGTTATCTGGGGTCTTGATGTTAAACACTCAGACAGATCCCTATCTGATCTTAGAATCCCCCAGTGTCTCCGTAGGATTTTCTGGATTTCCTCGTTCTGGTCATCAAATGTACCTATAATTCGAAAGATAGTTTCATCTCTCCCCTGGGGTTGATTAGGGTTTAGTAGGGTATTCCTATCTTTTTCAAGCGCATTTTTAAAAGCTATTTGTAAAGTTGACATCGGATATCCCCTCTCCAAAAACCTATCCCTTAGATCTCCTGCTTGAATATGAAAGTCTTCCGCCTTTGAACAATTTCTACGGATTCTAAGGTACTGGCCCCTAGGTATTCCTTTTTTCAGATTCTTTGGATGATGTGACTCCCACCTCAATAGGCTATTAGTGGATGTCTCCTTCCTGTGGGTTCGTGTATGGATGAAGCCCATCTCATCCCTATATATTTTTAGGTCCAGAAACGCTAACTCAGACGTATTAGTCTCAAAGGTGAATTTGAGACCTACTTCATTAATGTTCAACACATCAACAAATTCCTTAAATGCCCTGTGCCCCTGCACAGCACAAGGAACGTCGTCTATATATTTCCCCAATACAAAATGCTATGTGTATGGGCGCCACTCCTCTTCAAAACCCGGGGTCCCTCCCCCAGCCCGAAAAATTTGATACGTGGGGGGCACACGGGCCCCCTAGCGGCCCCTGAGCTGGGGGAAAAACCCGGGCCCAAGAGGAAATGTTAGAAACGTGTATCTCAGAAACCTTAGCACCTTTTGGGTTTGTGTTTTTTACTGTTTTCCCCTTTTTTTTTAACGATTCCAACAAGTGGGCGCCAGTTTGTGGAAACTGCTTTTCGGCTTCCACATCCATGAGGCCAAAAGAACTCCTCCTCGATCTGTACCCTTTTATTTTTTGAGTGGGTCTGATGTATCCCAGGTGGGATGGCGTGCCCCCACAAAGTCCTTGGGCCCCTTATCAATTTTATACCCAACATTTTTGTGTGGTACTGGATTCCGATACAATTGGACCCCCTTTTTTTGGGGGAAAACCCCTTAGTATTTTAGGTAAAGAATAGAATGTTGCTATTGTGGTTTTTGGGATTAAGAATTGGGCTTATCACCGACAAAAATTATTTATCCCTGAATAACAATAGTTTCCTTTCCCTTAAAGTCTCTCAGTGGGATCTTTTCTTAGGGTAGCATACCCCTCTTTTCTTCTAGGGTTCGGCTAACATGAGGGCATATTTTCATGGTCCATTTATTACAAAGGGGTTTCCCCCCTTTGTCAGAATTTTTTAAAACGATTTTTGGGTTTCAGTCTCTAGTCCTTTCAAGGCCAAGGTTTCTTGCGGGTTGTTAGATGAATACACTTGTTCTTTTTTTTCTCTGTCAGGTCTCAGGTCTTAATTCCCTTTTAGAAATTGTAAATTTCTGGATGCTTGGGGGGGGAATCTTGTTTTTTTTAAATTTTAAAGATTATTTTGGGGGGACCAACCAGATCTTCTTCCCCCCCTTCCATTAGCCCAACTAAGATTTTTACTCCTGGAGACTTAAATTGGTTTCCCCAGACCCCTACTGTTTGTTCGTCATTCTGTTTAAAAAATTTAAACTTTTTTGATCTTAAAATAAAACAGTTTCATGTTTTTACCCAACAAAAAATGTTAAATCTAGGGTTTGGGCACAAACAAGTCCCTTTAGAAAGTACACTTATTTTTTCCCCCTGACAAGGGCCTCTGAGATGATTAACTATTTGGTTTTCCCTTTGTTGGTCCTTGCCCCTTTCTTGGGCTGTTGGAGTGGTTTCCCCGGTGGGGGGGTGGGCCCCCCCTCTTGGCTAAAAAAGACCCCGGGCATATTAGAGGAGGGCGGGGGGAGGATTGGGGTGCACCAGGGCCCCCGCACAGTGCCATAAGTTTTGATTCCCCTGGGGCTTAGCCCCTTTTCTAGTCTTTTCTGTCTTCCCCAATCTCCCCTCCTCCCTGAATTTGTCCATCCTCCGTTCCAAGATTGATAGTTTCCTCTTCTCCCCCTAAATTGCCTTCCTTTTCAGTATCTATTTCCACCACTAGAGTTCTCACTATCTAATAACTCTGGATCTGACGACGAGATATCAGTATCCCTCTCCTTCTCACATGTATACAGATGTTCAAATGCCCTGCCCTCCTTACATTCGTAAAGATCTCTTACAAATGCTTTGTTTCCGTCCTTTAATTATGTGTTATTTCTCTACAGCATTTTTAAAGGGGGTTTTGGTCTGAAGGTTTTGAAAACACCTCTTTAAAAAACAGCCTTTTCTATAGTTTCTTTCAATTTTGTCCCGGTTTTTTCCAGGATACCTCTTTCTTCCTCTAGTAGTATCCTCATTAAATTTAGGGATGAGTTCAGAAGTTCCTCCTCCCACTTCTTCACTACCTGAGGGACCTAGATCTGAGGGGGTGGGGGTACTGTGATCTAATCCACGGGGTAATTTTTAGCCCCCAAATTTGTTTTCAAGACAAAGGGTTTCCCCAAAAGGATTTGATATTCTCTTTATAGCAGATATACAATTCTTTAAATAGCAATTTAAGATTAGTGTGTCCAGTTTCCTCTGTGCTCTCACAGTCGGAGAAAATCCTCTGGACCTCTGACATCCATTTCTCTGCACCCACAGGTTCATTAAGAAATCCTTCCATTAAAGAGTAATCACTGAAAAAATTAAACTATGGAGTACTCGGAGTTTGGAAACTCAAAATCACTGCAAGTAGACTACAAAACTCCTTATCTAAAATATAACCTTTATTGTTATCTCTTAAAAAGCATAAACTAAAAACCTTTCATGCAGCTACAGTTGCCACTACTGATGTGATATGGGAGTAATATAATATATGACCCTATCAAGGCCCTACACTGAACCTAACTCAGGGCAGGGTGGTCGTCCCGAAAGGGTCGGCCCCACCATAGAGGGCTTACCCTGTTAATCCCCTACTTAATCCCTTTTCACTATATGCATAAGATAGATATATATGGGGAATCGCAAAACCAGTCATATAAATATATGTTCAGTATATATATTTATGACCATCCAGTTGTTTTTTGTGAGTAAGGTATCTGACCCTTGTCAATTAATGATATCTTTCTGGGAGTAGTGGATGTGTGACTTGGTCTGTCGACTTAAACTGAACATATATTTATATGACTGGTTTTGCGATTCCCCATATATATCTATCTTATGCATATAGTGAAAAGGGATTAAGTAGGGGATTAACAGGGTAAGCCCTCTATGGTGGGGCCGACCATTTCGGGACGACCACCCTGCCCTGAGTTAGGTTCAGTGTAGGGCCTTGATAGGGTCATATATTATGTTACTCCCATATCACATCGGTAGTGGCATCTGTAGCTGCATGAAAGGTTTTTAGTTTATGCTTTTTAAGAGATAACAATAAAGGTTATATTTTAGATAAGGAGTTTTGTAGTCTACTTGCAGTGATTTTGGTAACTAAGTACTCTTTTGTAAACAAGCAAGTAATAAAAACTGTTCCAGCTCTGAAATGAAGAAAAATCAAAAAAAATAATGTATTTGGTAATAATCCTAATAAACCTTTTACCTACAAGTTTATAGCTAATCAATGAGGTGAGATGGGCTATTGCAGCAGTTACTAGACCATCACACCCAACCCTCGAAAGAAAAGATTTGAAGCCTTGTAACTAGTGTTGAGCGATTACGTTGGCTATCGACATCGGGCGATAGTCGATAGTCGGCCACCATCGATAAGGTTTTTCGATAGTGAGCAGTCGATTATGAGCGATGACCATTAAAGTCTATGGGAGAGCAACAACACCTTCATTCTTACACCCAAACAGGGCTGGAGAAGTTGGAATTAACAGCCACAACAGTCAAATGGATACCTGCTACATCTTAGGCAACACACTTAGGCTATAAAAGCCACAGAAAAAAAGTCACACACCATTCACTATCCCTGTCTTGTACCACAGCATGACCCTTAAACCTGCATCACCCACAAATTAAAAAGTGCCAGAAGGCAGTATTATTTGAACCATCATTTTACTTGAACTGGACATTGAATATCCCTGTCCTGGAATGCAGCATGACCCTAAAAACCTGCATGACCCACAGATTAAAAAGTGCCGGAAGAAAGTAGTCTTTGAACCACCATTTTAGTTGAACTGGACATTGACTAGAACTGTCCTGGACCGCAGTATGACCATTAAACCTGTCTGACCCCCAGATTAAAAAGTGCCGGAAAAAGGAGTCTTTCAACCACCATTTTAGTTGAACTGGACATATACTGTCCCTGTCCTGGGCCACAGTATGACCATTAAACCTGTCTGACCCCCAGATTAAAAAGTGCCGGAAAAAGGAGTCTTTCAACCACCATTTTAGTTGAACTGGACATTGACAAACCCTGTCCTGGACCGCAGCATGACCCTTAAACCTGTCTGACCCACAGATTAAAAAGTGCCAGAAAAAGGAGTCTTTCAACCACCATTTTAGGTGAACTGGACATTGACTATACCTGTACTGTGCCACAGCATGACCCAGGGCCGAATTTACAGTGGGTGCGGTGAGAGCCCAGGCTGGCGTCCGTCATCTATTAACACGCAGGTTAAAATGCCCTGATGACGCAGGAATGAAAACTGTCGTGCTGAAGCAGAGTGCGGAAGAGGAAGTGTGAGAACTCCAGCCTTCCTCAGTACACAGTCAAGACCTGGGTAGCGCTTGCCCCTCCGTATGAGTGCGGACCAATTGAGCTTCACTTGGAAATACTGGTGGTTAACGCTCCTGGTCCACCCAGGTGCACTTTTTCTTGGCATTGTTTTTCTCATTTTACTCAATGTGCTGGAGGAAATTGTCTCTGTACTTTGTTCTCTGTCCGTGCTCCATACTCCATGTCCTCTGAATAACCTACATCTGGTCAAGTTTTCCTGTACCTCCCTGGAATTTTTTACCAGCTATTTTGTACATGCAAGTTTTTTTAGTAGTTTAATTCTAGAAAACACATTTTTAAAATAGGATGGAATCCCACCATGTCTTTGTTTCTCTTTTTTTAATTGTATTAAATGGGTTTGTCTCAATACAGGGATTGATAGCCATGTTAAAGATCTTGCAAAAACAAGTCATTTTGAAATATGTGTCCATTAACAGTGTCCTACCTATTCATGTATCTGACAGCACAATCACCCTTGAGCCACTCTTTACAATAGTGAATAACAAATGTATGTTAGAAACAACATTTTTTTATAACAGCACCTGTAGTATAGCTGCATTTCAAAGCAAAATGTCCCCAAAAATTCAAAGCATGACACTTGAGCCACTTTGGACAATTGTGAAGAACAAATGTCTGTTAGAAACAACATTTTTTTATAATAGGACCTGTAGTATAGCTGCATTTCAAAGCAAAATGCCCCCAAAAATTCAAAGCATGACCCTTGAGCCACTTTGGACAATTATGAAGAACAAATGTCTGTTAGAAACAACATTTTTTTTATAATAGGACCTGTAGTATTGCTGCATTTCAAAGCAGCATGACCCAAAAAATTATAAAAATGACTTCTCAGCCACTGTTAAAAATTTTGAGGAGAAATGACACTTAAAAGCCACATTTCTGTTCCAAAGGACCAAGATAAGAGCTGTATCTCACAGCTACAGACCCCAAAAATTATAAATATGACTTCTCAGCCACTATTAAAAAATTGTGAGGAGAAAATGCCACTTAAAAGCCCACATTTCTGTTCCAAAGGACCATAATTATAGCTGTATCTCACAGCAACATGACCTCAAAACCATTGACAATGCGAAAGCTTCTTAAGATAAAGTGAGTAAATGGAATACGGTGTTGTCATGAAACCTTGGTGTCTTTTACAGTCTCCTCACAGCAAAACCAGCAAAATGAACTGTTGGGAAAAGAGAATAACAATTGGAGTAAGAAATGATCATTTTAAAAAAAAGTTTTCAAGAGGACCATTTCTGTTTGAAGAGGAATGTGAAGTAGACCGGCAACTAATTGGTGGACCTCGGCAATTGGGGCCACAACATCATCAGAGATCCATGCCTGATTCATCTTGATGAAAGTCAAACGATCCACATTATCTGTGGAAAGCCGGATGCGTTTGTCTGTAATGACTCCTCCAGCTGTGCTGAAGGTCCGCTCAGATAATGACGCTGGCTGCTGGGCAGGACAACACCTCTATGGCGTTGACGAGCCAGCTCGAGCCATTCGTCCATTTTTGGATACCCAGAAGTCTATTGGGTCGGAACACATACAAAAACATCGGTGTTGAGACGCAGATAGTCGTGCACCATGATCTTAAGCTGATCCTGTGTGTTGGATGTGTGCCCTGCATTGCATGCGTTGGTGTGTTGGTAAACAAAGATTGCCAGAGGTCACCCATTAGGCTTCTGCCACCTTGCCTGCTGCTGCCGCTACGCCTACTTGGCACTCTACTGCTGTCACGTCGCTGATGTTGTTTCCACCGTGACATTTGGGACGTGAAGCAGACGCAACAGATGTCTCCAGTGATCAATCAATTTCTACTCTCTATTTGGGTGGGTGGAAGGAAAGTGCTGAGTTTTGTTTTGTACCGGGGATCCAGGAGGTGGCCACCCAGTAACTGTTGTTCATTTTGATGGCCTTAATGCGAGGATCATGTTGGAGGAAATGGAGCATCCAAGCACTCATGTGAGAGATGGAGCCTTGATTTCCCAAGCCTCAAAAAAACACTCCAATTCTTTGGGCTTGTGAACAGCTCAATGGCTGAACAAACATGAACCCAGTAGCTAGCAACTTTGCCATTTATGCTGACTGGGAAAAAGATCACATGTGTAGCTAATTGCTAGAGCAAGATGAGAAACTGCACACCAACTTTAACAACCTATTCACACCAGCATAGCAGAAAAGCCGCAGTATAATGCATGGGAGATTGCACAGATGCAAAGTAACCAATAAAACAATCACTCAAACACCCTCCGGGCATGAGGGAGGTGGTTGCCGGTACTACAATTGCATATAATAAGGCGATACAAAAGTGTGCCATAAATATAGATACGTGTGATACACAATGCTGGCTTACAACCTATTAGTGACACCTATACTATTAGACCAGGCGGGCTGCCCAGCATTTTCTAAGTGTCCAACACAACACTGGCACACTCTGCTTAGTGTAGGGACTCACAAGACATGAGGAGCCGTGAAGAGGCTTGTGAGCTTGTGTCATGGGGCCCCATTACCAACTAATACCTCTTATTTAATATTTTTCCAGTATGCCCTTTTTTTATTTGCCCAACAGTGCTGGGGAGCAGAGTGTGCCAGTGTTGTGTTGGACACTTAGAAAATGCTGGGCAGCCCGCCTGGTCTAATAGTGTAGGTGTCACTAATAGGTTGTAAGCCAGCATTGTGTACCACACGTATCTATATTTATGGCACACTTTTGTATCGCCTTATTATATGCAATTGTAGTACTGGCAACCACCTCCCTCATGCCCTGAGGTTGTATGAGTGATTGTTTTATTGGTAACTTTGCATCTGTGCAATCTCCCCATGCATTATACTGCGGCTTTTCTGCATGCTGGTGTGAATAGGTGTTAAAGTTGGTGTGCAGTTTCTCATCGTGCTCTAGCAATTAGCTGCACATGTGATCTTTTTCCCAGTCAGCATGAATGGCAAAGTTGCTAGCTACTGGGTTCATGTTTGTTCAGCCATTGAGCTGTTCACAAGCACAAAAGAATTGGAGTGTTTTTTGAGTAAGTAATGTCCCATTTTTGTATGTTTTTTTCTGTAAAGTTGTTAGTGTAGGGACTCACAAGACATGAGGAGCCGTGAAGAGGCTTGTGAGCTTGTGTCATGGGGCCCCATTACCTACTAATACCTCATATTTAATATTTTTTCCAGTATGCCCTTTTTATTTGCCCAACAGTGCTGGGGAGCAGAGTGTGCCAGTGTTGTGTTGGACACTTAGAAAATGCTGGGCAGCCCGCCTGGTCTAATAGTATAGGTGTCACTAATAGGTTGTAAGCCAGCATTGTGTACCACATGTATCTATATTTATGGCACACTTTTGTATCGCCTTATTATATGCAATTGAGTACCGCAACCACCCCCTCTGCCCTGATTTGTATAGTGATTGTTTTATTGGTAATTTTTGCATCTGTAAATCCCCCATGCATTATACGCGGCTTTTTCTGCATGCTTGTGAAAGGTTTAAATTTTGGTGTGCATTTCTCATCTTGCTCTAGCAATAGCTGCACATTGATTTTTTTCCCATCAGCAAAAATGGCAAAGTTGCTAGCTATGGGTTTCTGTTTTTTCAGCCATTGAGCTGTTCACAAGCCCAAAAAATTGGGAGGTTTTTTTGAGTAAGTAATGTCCCATTTTTTGAATGTTTTTTCTGTAAAGTTGTTAGTGTAGGGACTCACAAGACATGAGGAGCCGTGAAGAGTAGTCCCCGGAGTCGATTGCTAAGGTCTTAACAATCGACTTGAGGCTTAAAACAACGGCTTAACAACGGACTGGGGTCCCGGAGTCGATTGCTAACTCTTTTCACTGACTGGGGCTGGGCCTTAACAACCCGGGTTAACGACTTTTGCGACTTCACAACGCAGTAAATTATTTTTTCCCCCAGTGAAGGTAAAAGGTCCCCAGTAAGTTATACCCCCCCATAGGTGGGGTTTTAAAACTCATATATCTCCCAGTAGGTAGGGGTGTAGTTTATATGTCCCCCCGCAGGGATTAGGGAGGTTATGGGGTCCCCCAGCGGGATAGGGGGAGGTTATGGGTCCCCCAAGGTATAGGAAGTTTTTGGGGTCCCCCCAGCGGTATATAGGCAGGGTTTAGGTCCCCCACAGGGAATAGGCAGGGTTTTTGGGCCCCCACAGGTAATAGCAGGTTTTGGCCCCCACAGGTATATAGGCAGGGTTTAGGTCCCCCAGCAGGGTTTTTGGCAGGGTTTTGGTCCCCCGCAGTATATAGGCAGGTTTAGGTCCCCCGCAGGGAATGCCCGGTTTAGGTCCCCCAGCAGGTTATGGCAGTTTTTGGCCCCCCGCAGGTATTAGGGAGGGTTTTGGTCCCCCCCAGGGATATAGGCAGGGTTTGGTCCCCCCGCAGGTATATAGATTTTGGCCCCCAGCAGGTATATTTTGTAGCTTTTAGGGCCCCCCAGCACATATTAGGGAGCTTATAGGCCCAAGCACAATGTAGGTAGCTTATTTGGCCTCACAGCCTTTAGGTAGCTTAAGCCTCACAAGCACATATTTGGGGCTTTTAGGCCTCCAGCAAAATATTAGGGACTTTATAGGCCTACACACTATGTAGGTAGCTTTAGGCCTCACAGCCATATGTATTTTAAATTTTAAAGGGCCCCACACACATATGTTGGTAGTTTTTAGCTCCTCCCTGCACTATAAAGTAGATAATAGCCCCCCTCCCTGCACATATAATGTAATAATAACCCCCCTCCCACATTGACAGTAAAATAAAACCCCCCCCCTGCACATATGACAGTAATAATACCCCCCTCCCTCACATAAACAGTAGATAAAGCCCCCCCCTCCCGCACAAAAACATAGATAATAGCATCCCTCCCTGCACATATAACAGTAGATAAAGCATCCCTCCCCGCACAAAAACAGTAGAAATACCCCTCTCCCTGCACATAAACAGTAGATAATAGCATCCCCCCCGCACATATAACATAGATAATCGCATCCCTCCCTGCACATATAATAGTAGATAATACCCCCCTCCCTGCACAAAACAGTAGATAATACCCCCCCCCTCACATATAACAAAAGAAACGCCCCCCCCCTGCACATATAACAAAAAAACACCCCTCTCCCTGCAATATAACAATAGATAAAACCCCCCCCCCCTGCACATATAACAATAAAAACACCCCCCCCCCTGCACAATAACAATAGAACTGCCCCCCCCCCCCTGCACATATAACAATAATAACACCCCCCTCCCTGCACATATAACATAGATAAAGCACCCCCCCTTCACATATAACAAAGATAATAGCCCCCCTCCCTCACATATAACCCCAAAAATAATAGCATCCCCCTGCACATATAACAATAGATAAAGCCCCCAGCAGAAAAGCCTAATTTAAAAATAATACCCTGAAAGCACTTACCTGACCTCGCCCCCCCCCCCCCCGTCGCGCTCCCAGCTTTTCTTCAGGGTGACGCACCCCAAGGCCGCGCGCGGGCAGCGTGATGACCCAACGGGCCGCCCGGGCTGTCCCTCCGGCGGCACAGAGCCGCACCTGACGCGCCCAATTACTCCCCCGAGCCTCTCTCCGCTGAAGCTCTAACTTATGTGCTCCGGCGGACGCACATACAGTTAAGTCCCCCCACCCCCTGCCACGCCAAGGTCCCAAGCCAAGGGGCCCATAGCTTAAACGACTTACGGCTTAGGACCCAACGATCGGGGGCGGGGGCGGAACGGGGGCGCCGGGGACTATGAAGAGGCTTTTGAGCTTTTTCGGGGCCCTATTTACCCAAATAATACCTCTATTAAATTTTTTTTCAGTATGCCCTTTTTTTTTTTTGCCCAAAATGCTGGGGGGCAGATGTGCCAGTGTTTTGGTTGGACACTTTGAAAATGCTGGGCGCCCCCCTGGTCTAATAGTAAGGGGTCACAATAGGGGTTTTAAGCCAGCATTGTGTACCACAGTATCTATATTTAGGACACTTTGTATCCCTTATATATCAATTGTAGACCGGCAAACCCCCCTCACCCCTGAGGTTGTAGGTAGTTTTTTGGGTTATTTGCATCTGTCAACCCCCCTGCATTATACGCGGCTTTTCTGCATGCGGTGTAAATAGGTTTTAAAATTTGGTGGCAGTTTCTCACCCTTGCTCTAGAAATTTAGCTGCACAGTGTCTTTTCCCAGTCAGCATAAATGGCAAATTTACTACGGGGTTTTCATTTTTGTTCAGCCATTGAGGCTGTTCACAACCCCCCAAAGAATTGGAGTTTTTTTTGATAAGTAATGCCCATTTTGTATGTTTTTTTCTCGGGGGGCACTAGCAAATGATTTCCCCCTCTTCCCCTCCGCCTCAAATTCGCCCCAACCTTTTTCCCAAGGCGGGGCGTCGGAAACATCGGTCTGGGAAATTTCCCTCCTCCTCCCCCTCCTCCGCGCCCCCGGCACGTTTCAACACGCCCGACTTTACTGAATGAGCACCCTGAGAGCTGATGAAACCACCTTGCACTAGCTCTGGGCCCCGAAAACCCCGCCTAATGAAAACCCATGAAATTGTGAAACTTCGGGCCCTTTTGGATTTGACGGAGAGAGAGGTCCGTGTCCACATTGTTCATCTCCTCCTCCGTCCTGGCGGGGCCCGTTTTTTCGAGTGTCCAACGTGTTTCCCGATCAAAACCCAATTCATGTGACAAGGGCATTGCCCCATACCATTTTGGTGGCTTCTTCAAAACTGGCAAGGATGGGGCAGAGCTCTTTCAACCTGCCTCCACTCTCGGTGGCTCAACACCCCGAGGTCCGTACCGCTGCTTGTCAGGCCATTGTCACTTCGTACTGCGTAATGGCATTGCGCTGCTGCCACAAATCGCTGGAGCCATGTGGAGGGTGGAATTCCAGCGTGTTGCCACGTCAACAATGAGACGGTTCATGGGGAGGCCGAGCTGACGCTGCAACACAGCCAGGCGGGACGAAGCAGGGTGCGAACGGCGGAAGTGCGAATTTAGACTTCGAGCCTTCCTCAGTCAGGCAGTCCAGACCCGGGTAGCTCTTTAGAAATTTCTGGACGACAAGGTTCATAGACATGTGCCAGGCAAGGGATGTGCTCCAGCCTACCGATCTTAAGGGCGGCCAGCAGATTTCGCCCATTATCGCACACCACCTTGCCTGGCGCAAGGTTCTTGGCACCAAGCCAGCGCTCGGTCTCGTTGTGGAGAGCCGTCCAAAGCTCCTGACCTGTGTGGGGACGGTCTCCAAGACAGATTAATTTCAAACACGGCCTGGTTTCTCTGGGCACTGGATGCCACCAGAGGACCTGGGGGAAAGAACCCTGCACCATCCCTGCGGTTTTGAAGAGCGTGCGCCGAGCCTGAGAGCCACCGTCACCCATAGGAAAATCCACCCAGCTCACCCAGTGAGCTGTCACAGAGATATAGCTGCCTTGGCCGTGCTTACTAGTCCATGTGTCGGTGGTCAGAATGGACTTTTTCCGGCACAGATGCAGACAACGCGCTTGAAATTTTAGATGACACGTGGCTGGCCAGGCAGGGACGGCTTTTCTGGCAAAGAAATGCCTGCTCGGCATCTGGTATTGGGGGCAGGCAAGGGCCATGACGTGGCGGAACCCATCTGTGTCCACCAGACGGAAAGGCAACATTTCCAAGGCCAAAAGCCTGGCAATGCCGACATTCAGGCTTTTGGCTTTGGGACGGTTTGGGTTAAAGTGTTTCTTCTGCTCCCAAACCTGGAAGACAGAAGGCTGGCTGCTAGACTGGCCGCTGTACGGCGTGCAGGTCATCAAACTGGTGTAAGGAGAAGGGGTAGGATGGGTCTCTGGTGGTGCTGGTGGTACTCGGGCAACGGTGGAGGCTGAAGCGGAGGCTGATCCCTGATCATGAATCTGAGATACATGGCAGCTGAGGAACGCTTGGTGGTGGCGGAGAGACAGAGGGTGTGACAGTGGTTGGAGGCCCGGCGTCGGTCTGGCCTTTTTTGGCCAAGTGTTGCCTCCATTTCAACTCATGCATTCGCTGCATGTGACTAGACATGTTGGTGGTGGTTAACCACCTAAGTTTCTTGCCTCTACTTATGCGTTTACGGCAAAGGCGGCATATGACATCGCTGGGTGAATCAGAGGCTTGCTCAAAGAAGGCCCAGGCTCGAGAGGTCCTGGACCTTTTTGACGGCGATAAGCGAGGAGCGGGGTTTGCGCTGACCGTGGCTGGCGGAATCATATCAGCGGACTTCTGCGACCGCCCTCTCTCCTTTTGAGGCGGAACCCGTACTGACACTACCCCATTGTCTTCCTCCTCGTCCAGTGATGAAGCGCTCGCAAGCAAATTCTGCTGAAAAGACCACGTTGGATCCGCAATGTCGTCATCATCATCATCAACACAGGTGACTTGGTCGTCCTGACATTCTGCATCCAGAAGCTGCGGGCTACAAGCAAGAGGGACTGCAAGGCATTGCCGACCGCCCGGGATTTTTTCCGATTGACCGGCTTCCTTCTCCTCCTCTGATGGCATCAGTAACTGGGCGTCAGAGCAGAGAAAATCATCCTCTTTGGCCTCTTGATCTTTTAACATGCCTTCTGACCCCAACCGCATTTTGTCATCAAAGAGGTCTTCAGAAAATGGATTATCCACAGTGGTGGGTACACGAGTTGACATTTGGGCTGCTTCATGTTGGACGGATGCTGGTGATGCTGATGACGACATTTGTGGCTGTGACTGGGAGGACGAGGAGGTGACTGCTGGATGCAGGTTGCATTAACCACTGAAGGACAGATTGGCGACGCTGTTCGTTACTGAGATTCACAGGGCCCTGACCCAGCGATGACAGGCCTGACGGTCCTGCAACTGATGATCCGCTGGCATGCGTGTTGTCACCAGCACTGGAAGGAGCACCTTCTCTCGTACCTCTACCTCCATGTCCTACCCCCCTCTTTGTTCGCTCCATGAATTTCGCTCCATGTTCAGAAATATACAAATTTGAGAAGGTATGGAAGAGTTTTGGAAAGTCTCTTATTAAAAGACGGCAAATCACAGCTATTCTCAAATCCCTCAAATCAAAACAAAATTGCTGTATTCAAATTTAACTGCAAAGTAGATCTATCAACAAAGCTGGCCTGCGCCAAAGTGAAAAAACACGTATCTGAAATGTATTCGGATAATAAAAGGTATTTTTTGGCACCTATCAATTCACCTGTGGTGACTAAAAAATTGCAGTATTCACATTTAAGTGCAAGGTGCCTCAATGAACAAAGCTGTAGTGCACCAAAGTCAAAAAACACGTATCTGTAATGTATTCGGATATTACAAGGTATTTTTGGCACCTATCAACCTGTGCTGACTTGCTGGATTCTAATTTAAGTACAAGGTGGATATATCAACAAAGGTGGAATGGGCAAAATTGAAAATGAACACCTATCTGAAATGTATACTGATAATAAAAGTGGAGTTTTGCACCTAACAAAGAGACCTGCAGTTACTAGAAAAGATGTGTATCATATAAGTTCAGGCTGCCCAATATCCAGGAAATATTTCAATAGAAAACTGTTAATAATAAAGCTATTGCAATGTCTACACTAAGTCTTGGTGAACTTTATCCAGTATTCTTTATAGAGCTTGTCTGTGTTCGCCCGCGGGGGCCCCCCCTTCACCCCGCCCCCCCCGTGACTTTACAGCGGTAGATGCTCCTTTAACATTCTCTACCTAACTATATAAAATCTTCCAATCTCTAATCTAACTAAATTGTAAGATCACACTAATAGTAGAGGTTTCTCTGTGAAGAAATATAATAATTTCGCTGAGCTGTTTGGACACAAGCAGAGCGCACGTCCTTCTGCTCTGAGACGCTGGGAGACACTGAGGCTGAACAGGAAACGCTGTTCTATGTAAAACGAGGTCATGTGATATTTTTACAGCCAATCCCAACCATACACATCCAAGTCATGACGTTGCACACAAATGTCAACATGCACTATACTGTAATATGATTTGCTGGCCGCCAAAATCACAGGAAGCACCAAAAAAGGCGCGATCTTAATAGATGATGCACAGATTTTAACCTAAATTATCGCATGATCTAAAAAATCCTATCACCATAAAAACTGTGCCGATTTCAACTTTGTCGATAATAATCGCTCAACACTACTTGTAACATATTAGTTAATTAATAGACTATCCTGGAAACATATTTTCATTTCCATGTGTGGTACAGTAAGAAACATTTTGTAATAAAGAAACAATGGTTAATTTTTACTCAAAACTCAGTATGCTGCAATACTACATATAATCAATGTAATTCAATATTTCCTATTCTGTTTTGTTTCTTTCCTTTCTCTCTATTGACCAATAGTTTTATCAGAGTAACATCGCCATTTTCATGCAAGAATGTGCTTGGACATCATTAGCAATAAGCTAATATAGCTGAACAGGTTCATTTCAGCAAACATCTAATGGGCGCAAAAAAAAAAAAAAAACGAATACTCTAATGCTGCTGCTTCTCTGCACTCTGTCAGGGCTGAACACTCCTTGACATTTCTCAGTTAGTGCATGCTTCAAGTCTGTACACTACAATATGTACTGCAGAGTTAAATACATTACACTACACACCAAGGAGAAATTGTCAAAGATTATTCTGTAGTCTTCTTTACAAGCATCAGGGTATGAATCACAAAGACATCTGTCAGTCACCTTTGTGTTTTCTGCCTATTAGCTATACAGTAGCGACTGAAATTTTCTTTTAACATTAAACTAAAGACAACATTCCTTATTATTTTACTGACCATTTAGCTAATTAGATGCCAAAGTCAATGTGACCACAGCTAGTAAACCATTCTGGGGGAAATTCTATCACCTGACTGCCACCCCATGATGCTGTATCGGTTGATTCATTTAACAAATTTAAGAAGGATAAAAATACATTCTAAACCTAGAAGCAGATTGGCATGTCCCTTGAACCTTACTTACCCCAATGCAGTTTCAAGCTGTGTTTTAATCAGGTTAAAGGACAACTCCAGGTTGTTTTTTTCCCTTAGTTCATTTTCTTTTAGGTAAACTGTAATGCCAGTAATTGTGCCTTCCTGCCAGTACTTCATACCAGATTTCTGGATGATGCAACAGCCTATAGTTGGTCATGACCTGCACTCTGATTAGCTAAAAACAATGAGCTTCTGATGTTGGCAGGAAGTCTGTCTCTCTTTGCATTCCTACAAGACTGACTTTGAATTTCCCAAAGGAATGCATAGAGAGATTTACTTCAAGGTCACTCAAACATGTTCTGTGTTTCAGGAACTCAGAGTGCAGGTCACATGACCCAGTGCCAGCAGTGAGAAATCCTGTGAGCAGCTGCAGAGAGGCACCATAACTGACACTAATGAGTACCCAGGAGAAATTTCTAAAGGAGAATACAAAAACTGAGTGGTCCTCAACGAGTTTTCCTGATTAGAAAAAAAAAAATACTAAGCTGCTGGTGCCCAATTAAAAATAAATAAAAACTATACTTACCTTCCTCCTCACCTCCATTCTAGAACTGGCTATTTTCAGTCTCCTGTTTACTTTCTTCTTCTTCTGAGTAGAGACATCACTAATCAGTGATATAGCTAACTGGAACATGTCTTCTGAAGCCAATCAGCAGCTGCAGCAGTGATGTTCATGTTCAGGAGAAGAAAAAGTAAACAGAAGACCGAGCGCTGGAATGGAGGGCTATTCATAGTTTTAGCTAAAGAAAAACATAAACCCAAAGTCCCCCCAAATCTGTTATGTATGCAAAAGATCTTACAGAGGACATACCAACTCTCTATGTCTGTTGTCAATAAATATTTTTTTTCTATATGAAATAGGTCTTGAGCATTTTTTCTTAGAACTTTGCATTGTATTATTCCATTGATATTCCCCTTGCAACTGTATAAATACACTGTCTTTGGTATGTCTCAGGCAAAGAAGATATCATGAGTACTCAAAGAAAGGCAATCAATCTCCAACTCAAGATAACAATCTCCATTATTCATTACAACAAAACATTTAATGTAAAAACATTTAACCCCTTACCGCCGGAGCCAGTTTTGGCCTCTCTGACAGAGCCCCATTTTTGAAATCTGTCATGTGTCACTTTATGTGAGAATAACTTTTTGACACTTTAACCTATCCATGTGATTCAGAGATTGTTTTCTCGTGACACATTGTACTTTAAGATAATAAGAAATTTTGGTCCCAAAAATGCTTGTTTATTTGTGAAAAATATCAAAAAATCGTGAAATTTTTGAAAAATTTACCAATTTTAAACTTCAAAAATTTCTGCATGTAAGACAGATAGTTATTCCACTCAAAATAGTTTATTAACTAGCATCTACCATATGTCTGCTGTAGTTTGGACCTAATTTTTTAAATGTCTTTTTTTTTTTTTTTATGACATTAGGGGGCTTAGAAATTTAGTAGTAATTTTCAAATTTTCAGTCCAGTTCTAACGTGACTTTGATTGACCTGTATGTTAGATACCCCCATAAATGACCTCATCTAAGAAACTACACCCCTTAAAGTATTCAAAACCGCATTTAGGAAGTTTATTAACCCATTAAGTGTTTCACAGGAATTAAAGCAAAGTGGAAGTGAAGTTTCAAAATGTAACTTTTTTTGCAGATTTTCAATTTTTATGCATTATTCACAAGAATACAGTAAATGTGATCAGGGAAATGCAAATTAATATTGATTCCCCAGATTCTGCCGTTTTCAGAGATATCCCATATGTGGCCCTAGTGCATTATTTGGCTCAACCACAAGCCCCAGAATAGGAGGAGCACCTACTGGACTCTGGGGGTTCATTTTCATTACGATTTTATTTAGGGTCTCTGTATATAGTTGTCTGTGTATAGATATACTTATATGCCACGGTCTATTTAAAGGGAGTCTCTCCACACTTCCATGAATCCTCAATAGTTATATAAATAGACCAAAATATATGAAATACATTTATTCGTTGACTCAAACCAAATAGTCTTGATATCAACAATCACAACAATATAAAATATGTTAGAAAGGATGGCAAAGTATACTTAGTTTAGAATGAGTCAGTCCATGACCTCCTTGCAGTATGCATGCATCCGATTAGGATAGCTGGGAGACGCCGACACCAGGTACGAGACACAGCTGCAACGTTTCGAAGGTGTTTCCCTTCTTTGTCAAGCATGCGTGATAGATTGCATGGGAGGTACTTATACCTAGCCATAGTAAAAACATTAAAGTGACACAACACATTTAAACATACAATCTAAAAACAAACACTCACTGAAACATATGCCTACAAAAATGCTTTAAAGCTTAAATTTTCGTTTAGACCAATGGGAGTGAGTGCATGCATTTTCCGTATCCAATATGCCTCACGTTGGAGCAATTTCTTTTTAACCCTATCTGGTCTGTCTTCATCTATATGCTCAAGAACGCACCATCGAAGATCAGTAGACAGTGTGACCTGCCTCTATAAAGTGACGTGCGATAGTTGTTTCTCCAAACTTTCTTTTATACATCAAGTTCCTCTCTAGATTTTTCTTTTATATAAACGTATAGTGGATCGATGTTCATTGATCCTAATTCTCACTTCCCTGCTAGTTTGGCCGATGTAGACTTTACCACAAGGGCATAGGTAAAACTATCGGAGATATTATTGTATCATCTGATATGAAAAAACGCACTACAAGACAAACGAGATTGAATACTATGAGAACAGGAACGTTTGGATGTTTAAGATGTACTGAATTGTACGTCTATCATTAAAGGTTTCATGTATCAAACATCTACTAAAGGATTTGATATCCAATAAGAGCTTCTACACGTGTTAATACTTCTCAGGTTATTTACCTTTTCAAATGCCTTGTGGTAAAGTCTACATCGGCCAAACTAGCAGGGAAGTGAGAATTAGGATCAATGAACAATCGATCACTATACGTTTATATAAAGAAAAATCTAGAGAGGAACTTGATGTTAAAAGAAAGTTTGGAGAAACCCAACTATCGCGTACGACACTTTAATAGAGGCAGTTATCACAACTGTCTCTGATCTTCGATGGTGCGTTTCGTTGAGCAATGAGTAAGATGAAAGATCAGACCATAAATAGGGGTTTAAAAGTAAATTGCTCCAACGTGAGGCATATTGCGGATACGGAAAATGCAAGCACGTCACTCCCCATTTGGTCTTAAACGAAAATTTAAGCTTTAAGCATTTTTTGTAGCATATGATTCAGTGGAGTGTTTTGTTTTTCAGATTGGTATGTTAAGAATGAGTTTGGTGTCACTTAAAGTTTTTGACTTATGTGCCTAGGTATATAGTCAACCCTCTCCATGCAAATCTATTATCGCAAGCTTGACAAAGGAAGGAAAACACCTTCTAAACTGTTTGCAGGCTGTGTCTCGGTACCTGTGTCGCGTCTCCCAGCTATGCTAATCGGTAATGCATGCATACTGCAAGGAGGTCATGGACTGAACTCATTACTAAACTAAGTTTTTTAAAAAAAAATAACTTCGAACCATCCTTTTTTCTAACATATTTTTATATTGTATGTCTGATTGATTGATTATCAAGACATTTGGTTATGAGTCAATCGAATAAATGTAGTTTCCCATAATATTTTTGGTTGCTAGTTTTATATAACTATTGAAGATTTTAATTAGAGGTGGCTAGTTTCAGTTTTGCGGGTACTACCCTAAGATGGGCTAAAAATTAAATAAACACGGTTCCCCTAAGTAAAATACCTCAAAAGTTGGGAATGACTAGACACTCTCCTTAATGGAATATATCCAGAGGGGGTAGTTGGAGCATAATTTGACTCTAGGGTGTACCTCCGCCGACAGGTGGAGTGGGTTGTGCACAAAAAATTTTTATCGTTAGGCTTTGAAAATTTTAAAATAAACATTTTTGTTTTCCAATAATCTGCAATTTTAGCTGAAAATTTTTAATTTTTTTACAAGAGCAAGTCGCTGGTGAAAGAAAAACACCCCAAAACCCTTGTGACGTACGTTACGGATGGTGTGTCAATTTCTTGTCCGGAAGTTCGTCTCAATACCCTTAGTTCATGTGGAGTGAAACACATGTTTGGGGCTCAAGCATGGCGTGTGGAGTAAGGGCGGGATGTGTTATACTTTGTTAATATCGGAAAATGCAGCATTTAGTGTTGTGCCATTGATCGCCTTTACAAAAGCCCCCCAAAATAAGCCAATAACGAGGTGAAACCTTCCAGGAAGTCAACCGGGTGCCAGCCGATTATGAGGATTCCGCACAGTTTGAAGGGAGAAATGCGGAGGGTGTTCGGGGACCTCAATTATAGATCTCATCGTATGGGTTGTATTGTACATTGTTGGGGGGCGTTTGGTTGCACCAGTTGTGTCCAAATTTATTTTTTTTTGCCATTGCGCGGCTGATGAATAAATGAGGGGAAAACTCAGTTGCCGCCAATTGTTTTTTTGGGCTTGGCGCGAAATTTATTTAGCAAGCGTTCACTTCGTGCAGTGTATCCAATGACGGAGGATAGTCTTTACTATGGTGGTCGGCTACAATTGCATAGATATATGTATTTTTATAAAAAGTTTTTTATTTATTGTTTTTTATTCTACTTTTTACGACAATAGAGAATAGGTCTATAAAAGAATAGCGATTGTTATTAGGTGTGTCCTTTCAAAGCCATAGAGTACTTTTTCAGTGTATCGTAATATCTTGTAGCTGATTATGTGTCTTGGTTTTTTGGTGGATGATTTGACGTATTTTATATTAGTTTTGACCATTATGGGTTTGGCATAATCCCGCTTTGGATCGACTATATTATTAAGGGTTTTTTGTGCTAGGCCAATTTTGAACTAAAATACACGCATAGTTCCAGTAGTGTTTATTTATTTTTATTTTTAAACAGCGGGTGAATCACGCGAGTTGTGCAGTATAGAGCTTGACGATGGCTAAATAAATACACAGCAGGGGTCGAGTAAATGTATTACGATGAGTTGCGTATTAGCCCCCAATTATAGTAATGTTTTATTTATATGCTATTTTAGAGTCATGCTTTTTATGCACAATAAAGATACGAACGTGTTTAATTTAGCTTCAATAAAGGGAAAACACGTTTTTATGCAAGTGCTGCCCTATAGACAGGTACTGACGTCCCATGTAAACAAATTTGGTATTTTTTGCTGTGTCTGGGAGCTGTGTAGGGGCAATTGTTTTTATGAGGGGCGGGGATGAGATTGAACATTTTTATTGATATCCCCTAATTTTTTGGGGGGGACCAGACTTTTTAGATCCGATAATAAATATCCGTTTTTTTTGAAGGCAGGTGAAAGCCAAGAACTGCAATCGCTAGTAGTGGTATTATTTATTTTTATTATTAGCTAACTTATCTAATCACGTCGACTCGGTTTGCAGTAATTCCATGAACCAGTTAGATTTACCACTCGATGGTACTTGCCTGAATATGATTACGGAGATTGAGAAAGACCTTCCTATTTTATAAAGTTTTTTTTGTTAATATGGAAGACACTTTAAAAAAAAAAATAGGTGTATTATGGATTGTGTATTTAAAAAAATAATATTGTATTGCAGTCATGCGTTGCACTTTCTAAGATGGCCGTCAAACTTTTTTTAGAGTTATTTTTATGTTTCCGTCGTACAGGAGGACGTGGAGTAAAAACTTGTTTTTTTTTTCTTGCGGGATGAACTTGACTTGTGTAATTGGATACAGCAGACCTACATGGCGTTTATGATGAGTTTTTGATCGCTATTTTTTATTCCATTTTACAGGATGGTTTTTTGGCAGGATGCACAAAAATCGCAATTTGCTTGTCGAACAACGTTTTTTAGTTTTTTGGTTTTTTAACGACCGGGGCTTATTCACCATACAGGTTAATTATACATGGACAATTTAATAGAGTGGATCGTAGTACATACACCGCGGTGATAACCAATTATGGGTACTTAGTTATTTTGGATCTTGTTTTGGGGTGCGATTATGATGGCGTTTGTTAAATAGGAAATAGGTCAGTGGTATGGTGGTTTTAATATGTATGTTATCTTGTTTGTGTGAGGTTTATAACTTTTGTTTTTAACCTTCTTTTTTTTTTAACTATTTTTTTCGACACATGTCTTATATGTTAAATTTTCCCGCATTGAGGATATTGGAAACTGCAAATCCCACTGGTGGTGAAAAGCAATCGATAGTAGAAGTTTGTGGCTGTTTGAAGAGGGTTCGAGTTCTGGCACTTCGCGAGCGTTAACTGGTGGGTGCTGTATCATTAGGTCGTGTCCATAGTGGCAACTATTGACACCGGGGATTTAGGGATAGCCCTACAGGATTGCTGAAAGCAAATGTGGGTCATGGGGTGACGTCACCGGTCCCTAGACTACCGCAGTGTAGGTTCATTCAGGACTAGCATACCCAGCGGGGAGGGTACCTGGTAGTGAGACCGTGGCCGATTGGGGCAGGCATCTGTTCCTGCTGTTGGCCTCGCGACGATACGTTAGTGTGTGGAGCAGGAAGGGAGCAACACCCCTCCTTGCCAGCGGGCAGTCATGAACGCAAGGTGCCAAATGACATGTGCTGCGGTCATGATGTGCATTTTTTCACCCCGGGGCCAGTGGAAGCTCTACGTCCGGCTGGGGGTGATGGTTGGCAATGAAAAGCGCCTGCGGGTACGATTTTGACCCGGGCTGGTCGTATGCCATGGCCATTGCGAGTCGCTCCTTAGTGATGTGTCGTTGTGGGGGCGTATCTGCGGTCCGCAAAAGCACCGGAGCGTCGTCGGTCGCCTGGAGGGATGCGGTATGCCTATTTTATAGCGTTCCATTTATGCCGGGAAGGTACACTTCCCAGCTATTGGGCGTAATGCTACGCCTCAATAGTCGGAAGGGGGTGGTATAAACACCATACAGTAGATATCTGTTTTGTGTCCAAAATGAATATAAACCTTTGCCATTGTATTTATTGAGAAAAAAAAATGTGACTAAATTGGATTAGTGGTATACTATAACATCACTTGATTAGAGAAAGTTTCTTCTATTCTTTAATATTAAGGTTGAGCAAGTATGAACTGATTGGGCGCTGACTGCGTGGAAGGCCAGTTCTAAATTACTTTAAGCAGCAGTGTAGAATGCGCCATAAATGTAAAGAACCCTTTTCGTTTTCGCTGACCGTTTCATGCCATAACAGGAGACATTGTTGTTCTCCCTACAATCGGAATTTGGTCTAGATCAGACTCGAGCGCTAGTTACCCACAACTTTACTACCCTGGTCTGGCTGTTCTAACAGTCATGTGCCTAGTTTCATCATCAAACATTCAAAAATGTGTCTAATTCTATGAAAGTGGTGTGACTCCACATCTTTGGTGCATTACGAAGTGCTGGGGGCCTTGACATGCAATTAATGTCCGAAAGTCTTGAAGTGTGGACTGTACATGTATGACATCTCTATAGAGAATGGAGAGGCAATGACACGGCTTTTTGAGTAGCCAACTAGGGCAGACATTTAAACATATATACGGAGGGTCAGATTAGAAATATACATAAGGAGTGATAAATCGTTTTGGTCGCCTTACATACATCTTAAAGCAGGCAACCAATCACCATACTTTTGTAAGGAGGCATAGGAGTGTAAAGTGCAGAACATTGTATGGTGCATGTAGTAGTAATGTGTCTCCAGACTTAGATAATGGCAGTTACGCAATCAATCAGTTGGCGATATTAAAATAATTGTATGTCATTCTCCCGTACCTTGTGCCATGTTTTGTCGAACAGACGCGTTTACAAGACCAGCGGCCAATGTGTACGGGTGAAAAAAATAATCATATGCAGGAATTCCATGGGCATGTGGCCGCTTAGTTGTATTTTAAGCTGGTTATCTAGAACTTGATGGGTTTAATTGGCCTTTCTTTGATGTGCCTGCACATTTTGAGTTCTGCTTTATATTTTTAAACCGACACTATTTTAAAGGAGGTGTAGAGAGGAATGCGGCTGAAGCCGCGAGAATGACATGAGTGTTCCTGTCATCCTGCTCCGGTGGCTGTGCTTTCGGACCTAGCAATCCTCTCTACTCTTCCTTCTCTACTAGAGTCGTGTTGTTGTTATGTGAAGAAGGGACTTTTTGGGGAACGAAATCATCAACAATTTTTGTCAGGCACAAGGCATCCACTTATTCTTAGTATGGAGCCAACCCTTTAATTTTTTATAAATCACTTAAAGCATTGTTAACAATTGAGTGCTGTTGATATTACTTATTTAGTTTATATGGTGATACTGCTTTCCAACAAGCCTCATCGAACTAGAATCGTGCTCTAATCTACAGAGTTTCCCAGTGCGTGCCGCACAAACACTTTGTTGCTGTATTTTTGGGCATCTGAGTGTACCCCTCTTTTTGTCTTTTAATTTGACATTTTAGTTAGAGGTATAAAAAACACTTAGATGTTAATCTATTCCTACATTTCAAGGAGGAAAATGTAAGAATAGCACATCACAGACTACTTAATAACATTAAAAAAAAGAAAGATGCTGCAAGATACAAAAAAAATCCCCAAAAATTAGCCAGACTACTTCATAGACAACTGTTGTGTGCTGCAGAATAATTATTTTATGGAAACACAATTTATTGAATAGAACATACAGGATTGATACGAATTTGATAGAGCAATATTAAACATTGATAGGCGAGGCAGACCAGAACTTTTAAGGATAAGCTGTTGTGTGTGTACATCAGGAGTAGCACTATTTCTGGTTATCATATTCATTAAGGAGGTTGTCTCACCATGCTGTTTTATACTTCTTGGTCAGACTGTGAGCAGCTCTACAGCAATGATTGGCTTATTAGTTTTGCTGTTTCTATCTGAGCCTTTTACAGGTGACATTAGATGTGTAAATTTGTAAACGCCGTGGCACCTATGACTACAGAGTTCTAAAGGGTTAAAGTCAGTGTATAAGCTTCAGTCTTTAAGATGAGAACACAGCAGGGATGTGTAAATCACCGATCGCCGGGACTCAGGCTGCAGGCTGTTAGGATGCAATCACACTTGCTGGTATCTATGAAAGCTTATGTATCAAAAGCCCAATGGAGAAATGAAATCGTACTCCTATCCTCTGATGAGGACACAAAATCGATAACATCAAATGTATATGTTAAATTATCTTTTATTTAGACCTTTGTCGTGCATAGGATTTTGAAAGCTAATCAATAAAACAAGAATAACACCCTTGTTTGGCTTGCAATGTTGCCATTTTTCATTTCAGATGGGTTCGGCCCCATCTGCCCTTGTATGTGAATGGGGCCCTTCAGAAACAGCAAATAATACCTTGTTATGAGCAACAATAATATTATGTAACAGTGCAATAAAGCCTTGGATTGACGAAGTGAACTTACAGGGTCTGAGGTCTTGCTAGATAGTTTCTATAAGTCTGTTTTTGATGGAGTTTTACACTCTGTAGTTAACACTTCCTCCTACTTCCCTCTTTATAGACTTCAAGTTGGGTCATCTGTAATGTTTATAATCTTCGAGTAAACTCTATGAACGTAACTTTAAGTATTGTATTTTTTTTTTTTTTTCGCAGTGAATTAAGAGTTTGATATGTGGTGGAGGAGGAAAGGCGAATGATAAGTAGATAAAAAGGCATTTTTCTGTAAGAAAATACATTGCAAACTTTCCTGTGTTTGCTTGCAGGAGGCAGCACAAAATATGGATGCACGATGTTTACAAAATGTGTTGTAGATGGTAAGGTTAAGGAGCTAAGGCGAATAAAAAAATTTTTGTTCCCATGTAAAATACAAAAGTCCACGATGCGATTGCACTGTAATTTCCCAGACTGACATAATTGTAAGTTGCTTGCATAAACCAATTTTCTAGGGAACTTGTCAACAATAAGAACGTTGTGTGATGTTTTTGTCTGTTGTATGAATTAAGAATGAACGTCATGGTCTGAAAACCGTAGATTAAAGCACTTTCAAGTATTTCCCATCGGGCAACCAAGTCATGGACTCTAACGCCTTTTATTTCAGATTGTGCAATGAAAAAATTTAAGGGGAGCAGTGATTGGTAGAAATGGGCAACAAAAAAAGTCTTAGACCTTGAAAGTTTTCAGACATGTCCCCCTATAATGCATAAAAAAAAAATAGGCAACTTGGATACTTTTGTCTGCACCACTCTTCAGGGCATGTCTATGCCAATTTGTACGATACAACACATTTTTGTAGCTTTCATGTCAAAAAGTCGCAGGTCATGTCGTAGGTTATTCCTTGGAGCCATTTTCAAGTGCTGCGACTAAAAAACAAGAAGTAGTCTTAGGGACATCTTGTTGGTGCATAGGAACAGTTCTTGGTCTTACAAACGGTACAACATTTCAAATGGTAAAAAACAAATTGGTTAAGTCTGTGCACATCCAAATAAATCTTGTTGAAACAACGGTAACATAGGTGCACACTGGCAAGGCAAATAGCATACATCTAATACAAATATCAGTGGCACGACTAAAAACAAAGTAAAACATCAAGGGTAGTAATGTAAGTGAATTGTCCAAAACGTAAAGCATGAACAGTCAACTATTGGATGCAGAGCACTAACCTAAGACACTTTTCATACATCTGAAAATCTGTGTGTGCGCAATAATATATTGGCTATATGTAGAAAATAATACATATGGAAACAATTATGTAAACTATTACATATTTCACACAATCATTACATTTTTTTTCTTCACCACTTCAATACAGAGTCAAGTGTTAATATAACATACAAACTGGGATCAAAGGTCTAAGGTTAAGGGCAATGTAAGACATTTAGCATGTTTGTATTGTTTATTGGACGATGAAGGCTGATGAAGGTATCAAATTATACTAATTTCCCCACTAAAAATAATTTTTTCATGTTAATGATTGATGATTCTCATAATTCCAATTTAAAAATATTTCAATGCATTTTGAATATTGTATTATATTATAGTGTTGTGAAAAAGGCAATAAATAGTCAGCCTTATATTTCAAATCTATGTCTAATAATCTGGTGTGATCATTATGAGTACAGAGGTAATAACTAGTGTTGAGCGATTTTTATCGACAAAGTTGAAATCGGCAAGGTTTTTAGGTTGATGTTCGGGAAATTTCCTAGTATTCATGCGAATAATTTAGGTTTAGAAATCTGGCATCATCTTATTAGATATTGCGCCTTTTTCGGCGGCTTGGTCCTGTAATTTTGGAGGCCACAGCCAAATCATGATTACAGAATAGAGCGGGTGAGCATGTGGTGGCAGACTATCATGCACGTGTTGGTAATGTGGTAAGGTTGCGATTTTGCGGCTGGAAAAAATCACATGACCGGTTGGTCCGTTTTAACATAGAACAATTGCGTTGCCTGTTTCAAGACTCAGGTGCGGTCTCACCAGCTTCTCATAGGGGATAGGACCTTGTGCGCTTTCTGGGCTACTCGGGATGGTCCGTGGTGCCTGTGTGGCCCCAAACAGCACAGCCGAAATTATTTCTATTTCTATCTGGCACCAGGGGTAGAAACCTCTACTATTAGCTGTGATCCCATCCAATTTTTATGTTATTAGAAATTTGAAAGTATGTTATGTAGTTAGCTAGAGAATTTTAAAGCAGCATCTATCTGGCTGGTAGGGAATTCACGGTGGATGGTTAGAAGCACAGGTGGGTGCGGGTGGTGGGCCCGAGCGGGTGTCGTAACACTAGAGCACGCTCTATCTATATAAATGAACACTGGAATAAAGAGTTCACCAAGACTTAGTGTAAAGTACATTGTATTGGAATATCCCCTGTTTATTAATTAGACATTTTGCTAGTATGTAAATGATTTCCTGGATATTGGGCAGTTGACCTGAACTTATATAGATACTGACATCATTTCTATAACGGTGGCAGGTCTTCTTTTTATGGTGCACAAACTCGCACTTTTTATTATCGGTCACAATAGTTCATTGACTACTCAGATAGGTGTTTCATGTTTAAATTTAATACCCTCATTACACACCTGTGACTGGTTGATATATCCCCACCTTGCAGTTAAATATACAATCCAAGCAATCTTAGTTAAGTCAGGACAACAGGTTGTTTGTTGCCGAAGAAATACCGTGTATCGTACGAAAACATCACGAGTTTAACGTGTTATTTTGTACGTTATGGCGCACTGTCATCCAGCATTGTTCATTGACGCAGTCGATCTGACGTAAATCTTAAAACAGCAGTTCTATAATTCAGACCACATTATGAATTGAAAGGGAGCAAAAAATACCTATTATTTATAGCAATAACATAACAGTTACGTGTTTTTATATGCCTTTTTGCCACCCAGCAATGTTCATTTGACGCAGCAACTACGTTAAATTCTTAAAACAGCAATTCAATTGTTCCAACCACAGTTTAATTGAAAGTCTGCAAAAATAACATTTTATTATAGACCAAAAACATCAACAAATACGTGTTTTTTTGTGGGACTTTTTGCCCATCCATAATTGTTTTATTTAGTAAGAAACCATGCAGTTAAATTTAAATCCAGCAATTTTGTTTTTGGGATTACGAGGTATTTTGAGAATAGCTTTGTCGATTAGCCTGAGGTGCGTCTTTTAGATAAGGAGACTATTCCAAAGAACTATTCCAAACCATCTCTAAATATTTAAATTTCTGGAACTTTGGAGCGAAATGCAGGTGTAAGCGAGCAAAAGAGGGGGGGGTAGCACATGGAGGTAGAAGTACGATAGAAGGTGAGCTCGCTTCCAGTGTGCTGCGACCAATCACTCGATTAGGCCACGGCATCTCATATTTGCTAGGTACCCGTCAGGACTGTTGTCATACCCTGCTGGTTCAGGGCCCTCGTGAATCTAAGTAACGTAACATCCGTCGGTTTTGGCACACTCTGTCCTTCATTGGTTAATGCAGACCCAGCAATCTTAGCAGGTGCTTACCATCCTCGTCCTCGTTGGCAGTCACGGCCTACAAATGTCGTTCAACTGACATACTGATGCCAACATGAAGGCAGGCCCAAATGTCAACTCGTTTACCGCACCACCTGTGGATAATCCGTTAGTCTGAAGAGACTCGTCTTTGATGACAAAATGTGCGGGTGGGGTCAGAAGGTATGTTATAAAGGAGATCAAGATGATGATTTAGATTCTGCTTCTGACGCCCAGTTACTGATATGGCATCTAGAGGAGGTGAAAGGAAAGCCGTGTTTCAATCGGGCCAAAATCCCTTTGGCACGTTTGGTGAAGTGGCTGGTTCGCAACTGGTGACCCTTTAGCAGTCCCCTTTTTTGTGAAGCCCGGCGAGGCTTCTGGATGCCGAAAGGGTCAGGATCTGCTCAAGTCAACCTGTGTTGATGAGTGGATGATTACGACATTGCGATGCTTCAATCCTGGTCTTTGTTTCGTTCCACAGGGCAGCAATTTTTGCTTGCGATCGTGCTTCATCAGTGGACGTAGAAGGAAGACATGTGTAAGTGTCAATACGGGTCGCCTGCGTGGGGCCACAAAAAGGGAGAAGGTAGGCGGATCGCTAGAAGGTCCGCTAATATGATACCACGGGAGCCACGGTCATTCGCAATACCCCAGGTTCTCCGTGTGCGCTTATCGGGCGTCAAAAAAGGTTCCAGGACCTCGACAAGGCCTGGCCAGTCATTGATCAAGCCTGCATCTGTAATTTCACCTCAAGGGCGATGTCATGATGCGGCGGCTTTGGCCGTGAAAACGGCATGAGGCAGAGCAACCTTAAGTGTGTTTAAAGCCACCACCAACATGGTCGTAGGTCACATGCAGCGAATGCCAATTGAAAGTGGAGGGAAACCTTGGCCAACAAAAGGCCAGGTGGACCCGGACACTCGGGTTGGGGCCACCAACCCCCCAACTGTTCCCAGTTCGCTCTTCTGGTCGTCTGCGCCTCCGCGCCTCACTCCTCTGCTCTGCCACCACCAAGAGGCTCGTTCGCTTGCACATAGCTGGCCCATCAGTCCTCTCCCAGTGCATCAAAAGTTTCCCAGATCGTAATGGATCAGCCGTCTGCTTTCAAGGCCTCCATCCTGTCGCTGCGTGACTATACCTTAACGTCATCACCACCAGAGAGACGGCCAGTCCCAATCCGCCGGGTCACCATATTCCTGTTCCTTGTTCCTTTTGACGACCTGCAACTGGTGGCCGTACAGACGGCTCGCGTCACGCAGCCATCCTAGATTTTGGTGCTTCGTCAGGTTTGGGTAGCAGAAGGAAAACCTTTAAAACTAACGCAAAGTTAACCGCCAACCCATCCCAAAGCTCAAAAGCCTGAACTGTCGCAATTGCACAGGCTTTGATTGGCCTATGGAAGATGTTGGTGCCGTTGTCCTGAGTCCAGGTGGACAACAGTTGGGTTCCACCACGGTCCCATGGCCTCGGATGGTGTGGGCCTTGCACCCCAATACCATGATGTGCCGAGTCAGACCGCAATTCTTTGCCAGAAAAGCCGTACCCTGTGAATCGCCGTCTGGCCCAGGCCACGTGATTGTCATCTATAATTTCAAGTGCGTTGTCATGCATCTGGTGACCCGAGAAAAGTTATCATCTCCCCCCGACCGACACCTGGACTTAGTAAGCACATGCCAAGGGCCCAAGGCTATAATTCTGTGACAGGAGCTTCAGCGAGGGTAGTCTGGGGTGAGGATGTCACTTGGGTGTTGACGGTGGCTCTCTATCGGGGAGGTGCCCTCGGTGACCAGGTGCGCTCTCACCAATACCCACCCCCTCTTCAAAAACCGCGAGGGATGGTGCAAGGGCTCTTTCCCCAAGGTCCTGCTGGTGGCATCAGTCACGTGGCCCCCAGAGACACCAGGCCATGTTGAAATTAAACTGGGCCTTGGGACCGTCCACACACATGTCCGGAAGCTGTGGACGGCTCTAAGCAACGAGGACCGAGCGCATTGCTGGGAGACTAGAACCCGTTGTGCCAGCCAAGGTGGTGTGCGATAACGTAGGGCGAATTCTTCCTGGGCCTGCTTCTTAAGAACGGTAGAGGGCTGGGAGCACATGTCCTTGCCTGGCACATTGTCATGAACCATTGTGTCGTCCATAACTGTTCCCTGAAGAGCTACCGCGCGACCACCGGCTGGTCTGGGACTGCCTTGCTGAAGAAGGCTCGAGGTCGAGTTTTCGAGCACTTGGTCCGGCCGTTCGCACCCTGCTTCGTCCACGCCTCGCTGCCGGTTGCAGCGTCAGCTCGACCTCCCCGTCAAAACCTAGGCGTCAGTTGTTGACGTGGCAACAACGCTGGAATTCCCACCCGGTCCACAATGGCTGTCCCAGCGATGGGCAGCAGCTCAATGCGCCATAGACGCAGGTACGAAGTGACACAATGGCCTGACAAGCAGCGGTGACGGACCTCGGGGTGTTGAACCACGCAAGAGTGGAGGCATGTGAAAGACTCTGCAGCGGGGGGTGGCATCCTTGTTGCCAGTTTTTTGAAGAAGCCGACCAAAATGGTCAGGGTGCGGGACAAATGCCGCTAGTCTAGCATGGCCATTGTGGTGATCTTAGTTCTGGAACGATCGTTGGACACTCTGAAACAACAGGTCCCGGCCCGACGACGAAGGAGATACGGACACAGATGCGGAGCACGGAGCTCTTTCTCCTCCGTCAAATCCACAAGGCCCGTACAGTATTCACAATTTCATCGGTCTTCATTAGGGCAGAGGTTCGGGGTCCCAGAGCTAGTCAGAGGTGGTGCATCAGCACTCGAGGGTGCCTCCATCTCAGGCAATACAGAGGGCTGGTGTTTTGAATCTGGTTGCCGGAGGGAAGCGGGAGGAGGAGGAGGATTATTCCTAGAAAACCAATGTTACCGGACGACCCTTGCCGTTGGAAAGATGTTGGCGCGAATTTGGAGGACGAGGAGGAAATGATGAAGTCAGTTTGCTAGAGGCCGCCTCGAACCCTAGGCATTGGGAAATCAATGGCTCCAACTCTCACATGAGTGCTTGGATGCCCATATTCCCTTCCTCCAACATTGATCCTGAGCATTAAAGGCCATCAAAATGAACAACATTTTACTGATGGCCGACCCTCCCCTGGATTCCCCGGTAACAAAACAATACTCAGCCCTTACCTTCCACCCACCACCCAAATAGAGAGTAAAATGCAGGAAATGGAGACCCTTGCTTGATTGATCAAATTGGAGACATCTGTATTGCATCCTGCTTCACGTTCCCCAAGATACACGGTGGGAACAACATCAGGCGAGCGGTGACAGCAGTAGAGTGCCAAGTAGGGGTTAGCCCGTTATCAGCAGTACAAGGTGGTCAGAATGCCTAAATGGGTGACCGTCTCAGATCTTTGTTTTAACACCCCCTCTACCAAGCGCATGCAATGCAGGGCTCACACATCCAACACAGAGATCAGCATAAGGAACATGGTGACTACTATCTGCGTCTCAACAGAACCCATGTTTATGCATGTGTTCCGTGACCCAAAGACTTCTCGTGGGTAATCCAAAATGGACGAATGGCCCCGAGGCTTGGCTCATCACGCCATAGGATGTGTTTGTCCTTGGCCCGACCGCCGCGTCATATCTGGAGCGGATGGAGGACCTTCAGTCACAGCAGGAGGAGTCTACAGAGACAAACGCATCGTCCGGCCCTTGCTTTCCCCACATATAATGTGGATCGTTTGACTGTGTCATCAAAGATGAATCAGGCATGGGATCCTCTGATGATGTTGGTGGCCTCGAATGCCGAGTCACCGATTAGTTGCCGGTACAACATCACATTCCTTTTCAACGAAATGGTCCTCTTGAAAACTTTTTTAGGGGAAATGGATCATTTTCTTTACTGCAGATTTTATTTTTATTTCCCCACAGTTCATTTGGCTGTTTTGCCTGTGAGATGACGAGAAAATAAGACAGCAAGGTTACGATGACAACAGGCCGTATTCCATTTACACACTATATCTTCAGAAGGTTTTCCGCATTGTCAATGAGTTTTGAGGTCATGTTGCTGTGAGATACAGCTATAAATAATGTGTCCATTGGAACAGAAATGTGGCTTCTATAGTGGCAGTTCTCTCACTATTTTTTAATAGTGTGCTGAGAATCATATTTATAATTTTTTTGGGCTCATGTTAGCTGTGAGATACAGCAAAATTATGGTCCTTGTAGAACAGAAAATGGTGGCTTCTAAGTGGCATTTCTCCCTCACAATTTATCACAAGTGGCTGAGAAGTGTCATTTTTTACAATTTTTTTGGGTCATTGCTTCTTTGAAAATGCAGGCAATACTACAGGTCTCTATTATAAAAAAATGGTTTGTGTTTCAACAGACATTTTGTTCTTCCACAATTGTCAGAGTGGCTCCAGGGTGATGTTGCTGTCAGAAAACAGTAATAGGTAGGACACGTTTTAAAGAACACATATTGCATAAATGACTTGTAATTTGCAAGGATCTTTAACATAGCTATTCATCCTGTATTAGGATCACAACCCATTTATAAACAATGAAAAAAAGAGAAACAAAGACATGGTTGTGATTACCATCCTATTTAAAAATGTGTTTTCAGAAGTTAAAAGACTTAAAAAACCTTGCATGTACAAAATGAGCTGTTAAAAAAATTCCCTGCTGAATTGTAAGCAAGGGAGGTGCAGGAAAAACGTTGACCAGGATGAAGGTTTATGTCAGTAGGACATGGAGTAGTGGATCACGGACTAGTGAACAAAGTACAAGACCATTCTCCTCCAGCACGTTTGAGTAAAATGAGAGAAAAAGAATGCCAAGATAAAGGGCACCCTTGGTGGTAACAGGATCGTTAACCACCAGTATTTCCAAGTGAAGGCTCAATTTGTCCACACGTCATACGGAGGGGACAAGCTCTACCGGGCCAGGTATTGACTGTGTACTGAGGAAGGCTGTGAGTTCTCTAGCGACTTCGCCGCTTCCGCGGCACGGTCTGCTTTTGGGAGCATGACAGTTTTCCCGTTTGCTGCGTCATCAGGTCAATTTACCCGCGTGTTTTAGATGACGGACGCCGAGCCTGGGGCTCTCTAACGTGCGCACCTCACTATAAAACTGCGGCCCTTGGTCCAGGTGTGGCCCAGTGACAGGTATAGTCAATGTCCAGTGAAACTAAAATGTGGTTGAAAGACCTCCTTTTTCTCCGGCACTTTTTAATGTGGGTGTCATGCAGGTTTGGGGGCTCATGTCTGTGGCCCGAGGACATGTATAGTCAATGTCTCAGTGGAAACTAAAATTGATGGTTGAAATGACAGCTCCTTTTTTTTTTTCCGGCACTTTTTAAATGTGGGGTCATGCAAGGTTTGGGGCTCATGCTGTGGCCCGACAGGGAATTCAAATGTCCATTCAAGTAAAAATGATGGGTTCAAATCATTACTGCCTTCTACTTGGCACTTTTTCAATATGGTGGTGATGCTAGGTTTAAGGTTTCAGCTGTGGTACAAGACCGGGAAATAGTGAATGGTCCCTGTGACTTTTTATAACCAGAGTGTGTTGCCTAAGATGTAGCACGTAAACCTTTTGACTTGTTGTGGATGTAATTTCAGCTTCTCCAGCCCTTGTTGGGTGTAATAATGAAGGTGATTGTTGCTCTCCGACGGCGCCATAGACTTAAATGGTCATTTCCGCTCATAATCAAACGCTCACGAATTCGAAAAACCTATATCTGTAATAGAGGCGTCCGACTATCGAGCTAACGAACGATCCGAGATGCCAACGCAAATGCGCTCAAACACTAGTAATAACCTAAATTTATCATTCAGCTATGTCCATTATGCAATAGGATAACTCACTGACTGTGATATCTTTCCTGGAATTCCAGCGTAAAAGCACAGATATCACAATAAGCAGTGACAAATGATAAGCTCAAACCTGCAACACACTGACCAACTCCTTCTTCCATTTCTGTATATTGCTTTCATGCTTTATACATTTTATTGATTGATAAGCAGTAATGATTAATTTTTGTTCATTGGATATCTTTTTTTTTTCCAACTTCTTTGCGATTAGGTAGAGCTGCCCCATTGTCCTACTTTCTGTCATACGAGAAAGCTACATTATCACACTACAAAAATACGGCTAACATCAGGTACATCAATTACAGTTGCATTAGCAGCTATTTATGATGCATTAAAAATACAAAAGCATAATAAAACAGAGACACAGTCATTGTTCCTTTCTCTAGTCAGCAATTTTAATCGCATTAGTAACTAATTAAGAAAAAACTAAGGAAGCCTTAAAACATCTCTGCTTGCAGCTATAGCATTTGGCTGCTTGAAGAGAAGACGTCAAATACAGCGCTTAAGGGAATAGGTGATTGGTTTTTCTAAAATTTTACGATCGGGAAAACTAATATATATATATATATAAAGAATATATATAAAATAATATATGTTTAGTTTGTGTGTTAGTGGCTTTGAAAATATTTTAATAGCTTCAGACTTAAAAGTATTTTCATTTACAGCCAATAAGGCTTAGTTTATGGTGTAAATAGAAACAATTCCTGTTGACTTGTCCAATATACTTTCTTTATGTGTAAATAATAGCATGTGAAGGCATTAACTTATTCTGAATCTCTATACAAATTCCTCTACTTGCTGTTATTCAGTAAAAATTTTCGTTTTTCATTAACCTCTAAGCACCAGGCCTGAACCTTTTTTTTTCTTTGAGTTTTTGCCTCCCTGACTTATTTTGTCAGTGACATAGTTGTATGAGGATTTGTTATATTTTTTGTGGGCATAGTTTAAGTTCTATATAAATTACTGCAGAATTTTATACAAAAAAAAACATGAGTAATTTTCTGCATTTTGTTTTTTTCATAGTTTTTCAACATTCACATTTGACACTAAATAATTAATTGTACAGGTTATTACAGTCATGTGGATACTTAATATGTTTAGGGTTTTTTTTTCTCTATATTATGTATTCACAAAAATTATTACATTTTTATTTGTCTACACTTTTTTATGTTTTTTTTTTTTTTTTAATCCTATTGAGGGGATAACAGGTTTTAAAAAACGAACTTTTTTTTTAGCACATAGTAAATGTATTAGCATATTCCTGTATACTAACACATTACACTATGGGCCACATGTATGAAAATTGTCTAGTTCGAGGACTTTCTTAGTTGCCCATAGTAACTAAAGTTCCCCTTTCATTTTTCTAGAGCACTATGTGAAATGAAAGGGGAGCTCTGATTGGTTGCCATGGGCAACAAAGAGAGTTTTAGACCTAGACAGTTTTCATACATGTAGCCCTATGTATGACATAAGCTGCTGCCTAAGCAACATCAGGTGTAGAACAAGGGATTTCCAGTCAGTCTCCCATGCTGGTACTTTCTAGGCCCTAAGTTGTGTAACATCTGCAATCTGAGGGCAGGCATTTTCAGCTTCGAATGGCTTTTGGCACAAGGTGTGCCCTGATAGCAGGCTTTCTATACAGACAACCCTGGGGCTGCTCTAGGTCTTTATTGCAAACATTGTATACATATTCCCCAGGCTCCATTGAGCATTGGGTATACCATTGACCCAATGGAGCAGGGGAACTCTTATATTGTGCCACAATCAAAGACCATGGCAATTAAAAGTTTGAAATGTGGGAAGCAGAGGCTTCCTCTAGTTCCTGCTGTTTACAGACACTGATCTAGGAACAAAGCTGTTAACAACAGCTCCCTTTCTAGAGCAACTGAGGTGCTGGGAGCTGCAAAACCCCTCTGTCTACATTCACATCTCTTGGTGTTGTTGCGGACAGAAGATCTGCACTGCCTTATGCCGAAAATCGGTGGGCAGTCATTAAAGAGAAAACAATCAGTTCTGGTCATGTGCTCGCTTCAGGTAGGGTATGCTCACACGGTGTACAGCGGCGTGTACTATACGTGCCACAGTACACCGTCTGTTTTGGAAGCAGCTCTGATAACTCTATCTTCCAAGGACAAAGGAAGCCAGCCCTCGCCGGGGCAGGCTACAACCCATTCACCTCCATTATCAGCGGCGTGTAAGCCTGTCACTTCTCTCGTCTCCGGACGTCGCCCGGCCCTTCTACAATACGTTGTATGAACGTCGTGGGAGAATTACCGTATTTGCGGCACGCATTTCGCCCACATTAAAGCAAAAATCCGCGGCGCAATTACGTCGTGTGAAGATACCCTTACAGTTTAATTATCTCGTAATGAGTGGAGAATATGTGACTTGTCACATGATCAGGATTAGGGTCACTTGATCAGGATCTTAATGACTGCAAAGTATCTTCAATACTGTGAGGAATCTATATAGAAAATACATTGGAAAATGCTGAATTTTTTATTATACTATACAAAGAATATTTTTTAGTTGCTGGATCCAGGAAAATACGATCAACTTCTTAATTTAATTCAAAGGTGCAGATCTAAAAAAAAGATATACATTCATAGCTTAGCCCACCACGGTCAAAATAACGTGGCTCTTCGGTTTTTTTCCCCCATCTCCCCTTCCCAAAGCCCTAACTTTTTCATTTCTTCATCTACATAGACATATGAAGGCTTTTGTTTTGCGGGACACAGTGTACTTTCTAATGATGTCATTCATCGTACCATAGAATATACTGAGAAACTGCACAAAAATTCAAAGTGGGGCAAAATGTGAAAAAAGTACTTGTGCCATGTTTGCATAACAATGTTAATTTGGTGTGCCCTCAAAATAATTCAACACACAGCCATCAATGTCTAAACCTCTGGCAACAAAAGTGAGTATAACCTAGTAAAAATGGACAAATTGTGCCCAAAGTGTAAATTTTTTGTGTTGCCACAATTATTTTCAATCACTGCCTTAACTCTCTTGGACATGTAGTTCATTAGAGCTTCACAGGTTGCCATGGGAATCCTTTATCACTCCTCTATGATGACATTACATAAATGGTGGATGTTAGAGACCTTGCGCTCCCCCACCTTCCATGTGAGGATGCTCCACAGATGCACAATAGGGTTTAGGTCTAGAGACATGCTTGGCCAGTCCAGTACCTTTACCCTCATTTTCTTTGGCAAGGTAGTGGTCATCTTGGAGGCATGTTTGGGGTAGTTAGCGTTTTGGAAGGCTGCCCTGCGTACCATATTCTGAAGTGAGGGGATCATGCTCTGCTTCAGTATGTCATAGTAAATTCATGGTTTCCTCAATGAACTATAGCTATCCAAAAACAGCAGCACTCATGTAGACCCAAACCATGACACTCCCAAAACCATGCTTGACTATAGGAAAGACAGATTTGTCTTTGTACTTCTCAGCTGGTGATCTGAACCAATTAAGTTTGTCTTGGTCTCATCAGACCACAGGACATGGTTCCAGTAATCCATGTCCTTAGTCTGCTTGTCTTCAGAAAACTGTAGGCTTTCTTTTGCCTCCTTCTGTTATGACAGCCATGCAGAACAATTCGATGCAGTGTGTGGTGTATGGTGTGAGCACTGACAGGCTGACCCCTTTAACCTCTTCAGTAATGCTAGCAACACTCACACGTCTATTTTGAAAAGACAATCCCTGGATATGACACTGAGCATGTGCACTCAACTTCTTTGGCAAGGCCTGTTCTGAGTGGAACCTGTCTTGTTAAACTACTGTATTATCTTGGCAACCGTGCTGCAGTTCAGTTTTAGGGTGTTAATCTTGGTTTTTTTTCAGATTCTCAGAAAGTTATTTGCCATGAGGTGCCATGTTGAACTTCCAGTGACAAGTATGAGAGAATTTAAGAGCGATAATAAAAAATGTAATACACCTGATCCCCATTCACACTTGAGACCTTGTACCACTAATGAGTCACATAACACCATAGAGGGAAAATGGAAAATTGGGAGCAATTTGTCTACTTTCACTTAGGGGTGTTCTCACTTTTGTTGCCAGCGGTTTAGATATTGATGGCTGTGCATTGAGTTATTTTGAGAACACACTAAATTTACACTGTTATACAAGCTGTACTCTGACTCCTTTTCATTGTAACAAAGTGTCATATCTTCAGTGTTGTCCCATGAAATGATATAATACAATATTTACAATTTAAAAAAAGAAAGAAATCTTAATACCTACCTCTCTTCTCCTGCTGCACTTCGCTTTGAAGCCAGAGTGAGTGGTGTGACATCATCATGCTGCCCACTCCAGGATGCCAGTTTAGGCGTCTAAGCCCTAAGACTACAGTGGCTGAACGACCAGGATAAGTGTATTCTGGCCATTCAGCCTCAGCTGCTGCCTGCTCTGTGTAGGCGGCGCCTGTGATCGCTGCATCGCTGGGTATATGTGACCCAGAGATGCTGCTGAGTGGCGAGGGGGGCCTGCAATTGCGACTGCTGTGACCCCTGTAGTTATGCCAATGTGTGGAGCATGTGAGGAAGGAGCTGTCTGACAGGCCTACCTACTGTCCGGCCTATAGACCTACCTACTGGGGAGACATATACACCTAACAACTTACCTATTTACCTACCTACTGCTGGGGACCTATAAACCTACTAACCTACTAGGGGGCCTTATATACATACCTAATGGGGGACCTATAGACCTAACTACTGGGGGACCTGTAGACCTACCAACCTACTAGACTTAACTTACTGGGGGCCTATATACCTAACTACCAATTGAGAGGACTTATATAAAGTATGGGCGACATGCATGAACTGCGTCTTTTCGGCCTGATATCAGGCGTAGCCCTGTTTACACATTTTTAAATCTCCCACACGCCACTCCCGGGTGCATTACATAACAGGGCGCACTAGAACCGTAGCAAAGCTATAGATTTATAACTTTGCTACGGTATTTCTAGGCACATTACAGCTGGTAAAAAATGCTGTGTGAACCCAACCCTGCTGAGTAAAAGGTAACCTGTGAGTCAATAGATGATATTTTTGCTCTATGTATAGGCATATTATTTGGTAATTGTATGACTGCTATTCATAAGGTATTACGCTATCATACATAAGTGCTTTTAAAAAAGGAAATTTGCCAGCACTGATTTTCATTAAACACTGTACTGATGAACAATATCTATATGGAATATGCATAAAATTAGTGACTGGAACATACATTTTTTTCTCTGTAAAAATACATTCCCCAGTTCATGATGTGGCATGAAAAATACTGTGTGAACCCAGCCCTACATAACAGAGGGCCCTGGGCTCAGATGATTTAGGACCCTGTCTATCACATATGCCATCAATGTGCGAGATGGGAAAACTCCTTTAATAAAACGGACACTAATTTTGATAGAAAATATAGTGTGATTGGCAGCTGTTATACTGATACCAAAGTTCATGATAATTTACTTCAACTTATTTTTCTTTTCTGCAACTAGTATTTACAATTATATTGTAACTTTGATATATGCTTCATAAATGAATGATAGGTTTACTTTCACAGGGGCAAACATTCATTTTTACAACCACACAATGTTTGAATTCCAGCAACATATATGATATAACCCAAACTTTATCCAACATAATTGAAAACACATAGGGCCACATGTATGAAACCCGACGGGTCGGGCGCACCTTTCCGCTAGTTTTCTGGCGGAATCTGCGCCTGATTTATGTCGGGGCCGGGGCGCGCTCATACATACAATGTAAAGTCCGCCGCGCCTCGCCTGTGTTTTAGGCGCAGTGCGGGTCCGAGGCGCAGTGCGGGGCTGCGCCTAGGATTCGGCGCCGGAGGTAGCGCACTCATACATGCGGGGAAAAGTCCGCCGCGCCTCGCCAGTGTGTGTGGGGCACAGTGCGGGGACATGGGCGCAGTGCGGGACTTAGGCGCCGTGCGGGGCTGCGCCGAAAAACAGTTCCGATGCGAGACAGGCTGGAACAGCGAGAAATCATTCCACATGTCGGTGCGGAGTATGAATCAAAAATCGCCTTTATAAAGGCGTTCAACATTCTCAGGAAAAGAGCTGAAACCTAAAAAATAAAAAATACATAAAACAAAATCACTTTCCGATATCCTAATTCAAGAATTAGGATAGTGGAAATTGCCGGGAAATACAGTAATTCAAAATCCGAAAGCTATTCTCATTGGTCGGCATAAACCGGCCAATCAGAATAGGAGCGACAGTGAACCATTAAAACCTATCTGGAAGTTTAGACCAATCAGAATCCACGGCGGGATAGTTCAAAATACAGTAAAAATGCTGAAAAGAGCTGATTGGTTTAAGCTACCGGGGACTTGGCTAGCTCAGCCAATCAGAATAGGAGCGACAGAGACCCATTCTAGCCTATGGAGAATTATTGACCAATCAGAATAGGAGCGACCAAAGACCCATTCTAGTCAAATGAGAAGTTTAGACCAATCAGAATCCACGGCGGAATAATTCAAAATACAGCATCAGCGCCGTGCGGCATGAAGTATTAATAAAAAAAAATATTTTTATTAAATGTAAAACATTATCAGATAAAGAGCAGAACCCTTCTTTACAAATAAAGCAGTTAAAAACCCAAACACCGCGTTTGTAGCCGAGACCGACGCTACATAGGGAATTGCAGTAGAGAGAATCGCCGGGAAATACAGTAATTCAAATTGTTTAAGCTATTCTGATTGGTCGGCATAAACTAGCCAATCAGAATAGGAGCGACAATGTCCCATTCTAACCTATGGAGGAGAATTGACCAATCAGAATAGGAGCGACAACGGTCCTGCGTTGTTCGGGTTTTTAACTGCTTTATTTGTAAAGAAGGGTTCGGCTCTTTATCTGATAATGCTTTACACTTAATAAAAATAATTTTTTGATTAATACTTCATGCCGCACGGCGCTGAGTGCCGAGATTTCAGTGCGCCGATCTCTCCATAGACTATAATGGGAGAAGTAGCTCGCGCTCTGATTGGCTGGGATAGCCAAGCACCCGCTAGCTCAGCCAATCAGCTCTTTTCTGTCTTTTTACTGTATTTTGAATTATCCCGCCGTGGATTCTGATTGGTCTAAACTTCTCCATAGGATATAATGGGTCTTTGTCGCTCCTATTCTGATTGTCCGATATAGCCAAGCCCCCGCTAGCTCAGCCAATCAGCTCTTTTCTGTCTTTTTACTGTATTTTGAATTATCCCGCCGTGGATTCTGATTGGTCAATCCTTCCCCATAGGTTTTAATGGTTCACTGTCGCTCCTATTCTGATTGGCTGGTTTATGCCGACCAATGAGAATAGGTTTCAGAATTTGAATTACTGTATTTCCCAATATCATATTTATTGATATTGCGCCGTTCTAGAGTTTTGGAATTTTTTTTTTTTTTTTTTTTTTAATGTTTATTTTTTACGTTCAGCTCTTTTCTGACACTGTTTTTCGCCGATTTTTTTCGGAATCATACTCCTGCTGCACGGAACGGAGCGCCGAGATTTCTGTTGCGATCTTCGATCCACTTCCTCGCATACAATTTAGAGAATAGGAGAGAAAAGGAATATAATGTAAAGTTCTGGCAACAATAGTGGTGATTAGTGTTGAGCGATTATTATCGACAAAGTTGAAATCGGCAGTTTTTATTTTTCGATCACGCGATAATTTAGGTGAAAATCTGTGCATAATCTATTAATATCGCGCCAATTTTGACGCTTCCTGTCAATTTGGTGGCCAGCAAATCAGCTTAGAGAATAGAGCAGGGTGAGCTGGGTGTGCGACGTCATGACTGGGATGTGTATTGTTGTGATTGGCTGGAAAAATCACATGACCTCGTTTTACACAGAACAGCCCTTCCTGTTCAGCATCAGTGTGTGTCAATGTCTCATAATAGCAGGATGTGTACTAGGTCTCTCTCAATACAGCTCAGCGAAACAGTTCTATTTGTTCACACAGTCAACTATACTTTTAGCTGTGAACATTAGAACATAGGTTGATTTGAGAATTTCAGTTATTAGTTAGGCTAAGAGTTTTAAAGAAGCATCTAGCGCTGTACAGCCGCGGGAGGTGCGGGAGGGGGGGTGCGGGTAAACACAGACAGGCTGGCAGGCAGGCTTTTGAAAGGAGAGTGGATATTGTGCAGCCCAGACTCTGCTTTGACCCTGTATTGAAATGGCTTTTTATTAACAGTTTTTGGCCAGTTTTTGCTGAAATATTAGCTTGTATTTTGTGCAGCCTGTACGTATATTAGGATACAGATCTTTTCTAGTCACCGCAGGTGTATTTCATAGGTGCAAAAACCACATTTTATTATCCGTACACAATTTAATTAGGTTTTGTTCACTCTGGCGCAGGCCATTTTTGTTCAAAGGCCCATCTTGTACGGTTATTACCATACAGAAATTTGCTAGTAATTGGTGTTGTATTTCATAGGTGCAAAAACCACCTATTATTATCTGTACACGATTTAATTAGGTTTCTTTTTTCACTTTGGCGCAGCTCAGTTTTGTTCAAAGACCCACTTTGTACATACAATAGGTATACAGAACTATTTCCTAGTCACCACAACGAGTGTGTATTTTACATAGGTGCAAAAACCACCTATTATTATCTGTACACAATTTAATTAGGTTTTTTTTTAAATTTGGCACAGCTCAGTTTTGTTCAAAGACCCACTTTGTATGTAAAATAGGATACAGAACTTTTCTAGTCACCGCAGGTGTATGTCATAGGTGCAAAAAACACATTTTTTTTTCCTACAAAATTTTAATTGGGTTTTGTTCATTTTTGGCGCGGGCCAATTTTTTTCAAAACCCAAACTTATAAGTTTTTTACCATACAAAAATTTTGATAGAAATTTGGTTTTTTGAAATTTCAAAAGGGGCAAAAACCACCTTTTAATTACCCTGTACAAAATTTAAAAACTGTTTTTCTTTTTGGTCCCGCCCCAGTTTTGTTGAAAGACCCATCTTTTTACTTATATTCCCCAAATAAAAAAATTTTGCTAATAATTGCAGGTAATTTTTCATAGGGGGCAAAATCCACCTTATTTTATCCTTAACATTTCAAAAAGGTTTTTTTTTTTACTTAGGTGGGGGCCCCATTTTGTTCATAGGGGCCACCTTGTTTTTTAAATTCATGTCCTTCATGCCCTCTCTAAACGCCTGCGCTTTTATTTGCTGGGGTTTTTTTATCCCCCTTTTTTTGTTTTGGCAGGCTTTTTCCTAAATAAATTTCCCCCTCCTTTTCTAGGGCCCCGGGTGTTTGATCATCTGGACTTTTTTCCTTATCCGGGGTGCAGTTTGGGGGCACCGACCCGTGCATGGGAACCTAAGGAAAACTCTCAAGTTGGGCGTGCATCCAGGGAGCGGGTTATCCCCACTTTTGTAAAAAAAAAATTTTGAATACAGGAATTTTGTAGTTACTTTTTGGGTGTATTTAAATTGGGGTGCAAAAAACCACCGTTTGTTTATCCTTATTTTTTAAAAATAGCGAAATTGCACGGGTGGGGCCCCTATTTTTTTCCAAATACCCCACGTGTACGAAAATTCGGGTTTTTCTAGCATCTTTTCTCGTTTGCCCTTTTGCTGCAAAAAACGAAATATCTCATCCGTTTAAATTTTTGAATATTTTTTTAATTGAAACTCAATAAATCTCAGTTTGGCGCGGGATACCCGCAATTTGTATGATAGTTTGTTAAAAACTATCAATTCCAAGCCCTACTGGGCAGGTGAAAAATCCCGGGACTAAAGGGAAAAGAACACTGTTGTTTTTGGGACTTACGGCCCCTTCCACCAGCCCCGCTTTTCATTTTTAAATTCCTAGAAACATTTCATTTTCTAACCCCAATTTGGGCCCGTCGGAAATTTGGGGGATTTAAAATAGCTGGTTTTCCCCTCTTTTAATAAGAAAACCGGGTAAAAACTCTTCCATACTTTTTTACTTTTTTTATCTTTCTGAACATGGAGTAAAAATTCAGGTGGTAACGAGCAAAGAGGGGGGTGGGACATGGGGGTTTAGAGGACGAGAGGGGGTTCTCCTTCCGTCTGGCGAAAACCCACGAAAGCCAGGGGTTTCGTCGGTTTGCGGGACCGCCCCAGGCCTTTCTTTGGGCTGGTGGGGGCCCCTTTAAAATCCAGAAAACGAACAGAAAGGGCCAATCGTCCTTAGTGGCTAATGAAAACCTGCATCCAGCAGCCCTTACCTCCTCGTCCTCCCAGTCACGGCCCACAAATGTCGTCATCAAAATAATCAGAAATCCGCCCAAAATGAAGCGGGGAAGGCACCCCAAATGTCAACTTTTTGTACCCACCACGGTGGATAATCCTTTTTCTGAAAGCCCTCTTAAAGACAAAATGGGGTTTGGGGGCCCAGAAGGCATGTTAAAAAGATAAAGAGGCCAAAGGGGATAAATTTTGTCTGCTCTGACGCCCAGTTACTGTTTCCATCAAAAGGAGGAAAAGGGAAGCCGGTAAATTCGGCAAAAACCCGGGGGCCCCGGCCCGACAACGCCTTGCATTGCCCCCTTGCTTGAGCCCGCAGCCCCCTGGATCAGAATGTCGGGAAACACCAATTCACTGTTTGATGATGATGTAAGACATTTGCCACCCAAAACGTGTTTTTTTCAGCAGAAATTTCCCTTGCAAAACCCCCTTCATCGCGGGACAAAGGGGAAGACAGGGGGTAGGGTCAGTAGGAGCCCCGGGCCCTAAAAAAGGGGAGAGGCGGACGCAGAAGCCCCGCTGAGAATGATTCCCCCCCAGCCCCGGTCAGCGGAAACACCGCCCCCTCGTTTTATCGCCGACAAAAAGGTCCAAACCTCCCCAAGCCGGGGCCCTTTTTCGAGAAAGCCTCTAAATTCACCCACGATGTAAATATGCCCCCTTTTCCCGTAAAGCATCAGTAGGGGGCAATAATCTTAGGGGGTTTAACCCACCCCCCAATGTCTATTTAAAATTGCAGGCGAATCCCTTTATTTTAAATGGAGGAAACCATTTTGGCCCAAAAAAAGGGCCCACCATCCGGGCCCCCCAAACCCCACGGGTCACCCCTCTCTGTCCCCCCTCCCCCTCCGCCACCCCCCAAGCTTTTCATCACTGCCCATTCCCTTCAAGTCAGTTTCGGGGACCCAGCACCCGCTTCACCCCCAAACCGCCGCCTGAGAACCCCCACCCACCAGAGACCCACCCCTACCCTTTCCCCTTTCCCTCCCTTTTTTGACGACCTCACGCCGTACAGGGGCCAGTCTAGCAGCCACCTTTCCCTGCTTCCAGGTTTTGGGACAAAAAAAAAATTTTAAAAACCCAACCACCCCAAAAGTCGGAAAGGCCGGGGTTTTTGGGCCTTGGAAATTTTTCCCTTTCCCGTCTGTGGGACACCGAGGGGTTCCCGGGCCCACTTAAAAGGCCCCTTGCCTGCCCCAATTCCCAAAAGCCGAGCGGGGCTTTTCCTTTGCCAAAAAAGCGCCCCTTCCCCTTTGGCCACCCACGTGTAAACAAAAAATTTTTCAAGCCGTTTCCCTTTCATCTGTGCCCGGGAAAAAGTTCATCTGACCAAACCGACACATTGACAAATTAAGCACGACCAAGGCCACTATATCTTTTGTGACCAGTTTCACTGGGGAGCTGGTAAATTTGCCCCTGGAGGTGCGGGGGGCCCCCCAGGCTCGGCTCACCCCTTTTCAAAACCGCAGGGTTGGTGCGGGTTTTTCTTTCCCCAAGGGTTCCTCGGTGGCATCACAGGCCCAGAGAATCCGGGCCCCCTTTTGGAAATTTTAAATCTTTCTTGAGAACCGTCCAAAAAACCCCAGGCCCAGGACCTTTGGACGGCTCCCCCGCAACAGCCGATCGCTGGCGGGGTAACAAGAACCTTTCCCCGGGCAAGGTGGTGTCAAAACCCAGTCAAATCGGGCTCCCGCCCTTTTAAATCGGTGGGCGGGGAGCACTTTCCCTTGCCTGGCACATGTCATAAACCCTTTAAACGTCCCGGGAAATTTCAAAAGCGCTACCCGGGCCCTGGACTCCCGGGTGGGGAAGGGCTCAGGTCTGATTTTTTCGCTTTTTCCCCCGTTGGGCCACCCTCCCCTTCGTCCCCCCTTTGGCGCGTTGCATTTTGACGTGGGCAACACGCGGGAAAATTCCACCCCTAACTGCCCCAGCGATTGTGGCGGCAGCTTTTCCCTTTAAAAGGCAGTGGGAAGTGACACATGGCCTGACAACCCAGCGGTGCGGCCCCTCGGGGTTTTTACCCCACCGAGAGTGGAGGCAGGTGAAAGCGCTTCACCACCCCCGGCCATTTTTGTAGAAGCCTTTCAAAATGGTCAGGCAAAACAATGCCCTTGCCCAGAAAAGACCATTGGGGGATCTTGGGTTCTGGAACAATCTTTTGATACTCTGAAACATCAGGTCCATCCAGCATGGAGGAGGAAAAAACGGACACGGGTTTCAGACACGGACCCTTTTCCCTTTTCCCCGGGTCGAGTCCACAAGGCCCACAGTTTAACAATTTTTTTTTTTTTTTTCGGCCCCCTTCATTAAAAGTGGTTGGGGGTCCAGGGCTGGGTGCAAGGCGGGGCCCCCCTCAGTCCAGGGGCATTTTCCTGAGGCCCCCAGGACGTTTGAAGCTGTCCCGGGAGGAAACGGGGGAGGAACAGGGGGGTTTTCCGGGACCCCCCGACTTTAAAGGGACGTCCCGCCTTGGAAAGGGGTTTTCCCAAAAATTTTGGGAGGTGGGGGAAGTTTGAGGAAGAATCGTTTGCTATTGCCCCTCAAACCCCAGAGGTTTGGGGGAAATAAAGGGCTCCATCCTCACATGGGGTGTTTGGGATGCTCCATTTTTTTCCAACATGATCCTCGCTTTAAGGCCATAAAAATGAATAACAGTTCTTTGGGGCTCCCCCTCCCCCATCCCCGATAAAAAACCCAAAACTCCCATTTTCCTTTTCCACCCACCCAAATAAAAGAGTAAAACCCAGGAAAGGGGAAAACCTTGCTAAATTGATAAACTGGAGACACTGTTTCATCTGCTTCACTTTCCCCTTCAAATGCCCATGGTGAACAACTCAGCAACGTCCCAGCAAAAACAGCAAGTGCCAAGCAGCCGAACGGAAACAGCGGGCAATAGGGCAGAAGCCTAGGGGAAATAAACCTTGGCAATTTTTTTTTACCAACTCCACCAACGCATGTAATGCAGGGCACCCCCCCAACACACAAAGACCAGCTAAGATCATGGTGAAACACAAATTTTCCCTCAACCCCGATGTTTTTGGATGTGTTCCGGCCCCAAATGGGCCTTCTGGGTACCCAAAAAAAGGGGGATGAATGGCCCGCGCCCCGTCATTTTCACGCCATAGAGGTGTTGCCCCCTCCCCACAGCCAGCGTCATATCTGAGCGGACCTTCAGCACAGCGGGAAAAGGGGAGTCATTAAGACAAACGCACCCGGGTTTTCCACAGATAATGTGGATCTTTTAAACTTTCAAAAGATGAACCCAGGCAGGGATTTTTTTCTGTTATGTTGGGGCCCCCAAAATTGCCGAGGTCACCGATTATTCCCGGGTCACTTCACTTTCCTTTTTCAAACAGAAATGGTCCTCTTGAAAAAGTTTTTTTTAAAGGGAATCTTTTCTTCCCCAATTTTTTATTTTTCATTTCCCCCAAAAGATTATTTTGCTGGTTTTGCGGTGGGGGAGACTATAAAAGACCCCAAATTTTTCCCATGACAAAACCGAAAATTCCATTTCTCCCCTTTATCTTTAGAATTTTTCGCGTTGTCAAGGGTTTTTGAGTCTTTGCTATAAAAATACAGCTAAAATTTATGGCCCTTTGGAACAAAATGGGTTTCTAAGTCCCATTTTTCCATCAAAATTTTTCATAGTGGCTGAAAAAGTCATTTTTAAAATTTTTTTTGTGTCAGGGTTTCTTTGAAATGCAGCAAATACTGCAGGTCCTATTAAAAAAAAGGGTTTTTTCCCAAACAGACATTTTTTTCTTCAAAAAAATCGAAAAAAGGGTGGCTAAAGGGGTTCATTTTTTTAAATTTTTTCCGGGCATTTTCAGGGAAATGCACTATACCCCAGGAAACTTTTCAAAAAAATTTGGGGTTTTCTAACAGCCCATTTGTTCTTCACAATTGTCAAAATTTGGCTAAAGGGGAAATGGTGCAAATCAAAACGGGAATAGGTGGGGGACACGTTAATGGACACATATTGAAAAATGACTTGTTTTTGAAAAGATATTTAAACATAGCAGCAATCCCTGTAAGTGGGGACAACCGTTTTAATACATTTAAAAAAAGGAAAAAAAGACTTGGTGGGATTCCACCCTTTTATTTTAAAAATGTGTTTTTTTAAAAATTAAACAAATAAAAAACTGGCATGTTCAAAATACGATACAAAATTCCTTTGAATTGTACAGGGGGGTACAGGAAGACTTTAACAAATGTAGGTTACCCAAAAACAGGTATTTGTCAATGTCCAGTTCAAATAAAATAGTGGTTGAAAGACTCTTTTTTTTTGGCACTTTTTTAAAACTGTGGGTTTATGCAGGTTTCGGGCTCAAGCTGTGGGGCCCCGGGCAATATAGTTTTATGTTCCCCGTGAAACTAAAAAAAGGTGGTTTTAAAAAGCTTTCCCTTTTTTTTTTCGGGTCAGACAGGTTAAAGGTCATACTGCGGTCCAGGGGCAGGGGGAGTCAAGTCCAGTTCAACTAAAATGGTGGGTTTAAAAAAACTCCTTTTTCCGGGCAAATTTTTAATCTGTGGGGCAACAGGTTTAAAAGGTCATACTCCCTTTCCGGACAGGTAAGTAAATGTCCCCGTTTTAAATAAAATGGGGGGTTGAAAGACCCTTTTTTTTGGCCCCTTTTTAATTTGTGGGGTTTATGCGGTTTTTAAGGGGCATGCTGTGGTACAAGACAGAGATAAATGAATGGTCTGTGACTTTTTTTTTTTGTTACTTTTATAACCAAAATGTGTTGCCCCAAGATTAACACGAAAAAATTTGACTGTTGTGGATGTTAATTCCAGGGTTCCCAGCCCTGTTTGGGGGTAAGAATGAAGGGGTTTTTTCCTCTCCCCTAGACTTTAATGGTCATCGGGGGAAATCTAATAACGAAAATTTTTCGGGAAAACGCTTTATAATTGCCGATAAAACGACTACGGACCCGATGACGATAGTCAACGTAAACGTTTATCACAAATGGGATCCCTCGAAATAAAAACAGAATTAGCTAAATAATTACTTTTTTATATTATATATCTATCACAAAAAATTGTAAAAGCTATTTTATCATTATTTCTGGGTATTCACTTTTTAAAAAGGAAAAATTTAAAAATCAAGATAATTTCCAGAATACCTTTCCCAAACCCCTTGCCAAATCCCCCCCTTTACAAGTTACAGAAAAAGATCTGCTACTGATATCTTGGTGCCAGAAACTTAGGCTAAGTTCACACGGCTAATTGCAGGGCGTACCGCACGCCCCACATTTACGCTGGGTGTTCCGGACCTCGCGATGAATAGTGCGTACTCTCGCGATGCAGGGGGGGGGGGAAAGGGGGAGGGGCAGCAGACCCCGGCCCCCTAACGTCCCTTACTCGCGGGCTTTAAACGCCGGGGAATAAAAGATATTCCTCATCTCGCAACCCTCAATTGTACCCCGGGGAGAAAGGGAAACGTAATTCAAAAGTTTCTCTATGAGAACTGTGGATTACCGTAAAACTGGGGGGCAATTTTTACACGTTTTTAGAGCGCAGTACACCCCAAAATACACTGAGAAAAAGCCCCCCAAATTTTAAACCGTGGGGAACATAGCCCTTTCCCGAGGTTGGAAGTTTAGTCACAATTTTCAGGGGGTGTTTTCTTTGGGTTTTCAATAAATTTTTTTCGTTAGCAAAAAATTTCTCCTGCAATCATCAGGTAGGAAGTCTGTATCTATTTTATCTGCTGACCTTGTGCATTTTAGAGCGCAGATGGAGGTTGTTCTAGCTAGGGAGCTGTGGTAGTTGCACTTTAAACCTAAAAGATGCCTAGTAGAAATTGCCTTAAGAACTCTGCTTTCAGTTCCTCCTAATTATACCGAGAGAATGTAACTGCATTACATTTTCCCCCAGAGCATCCCACAAAAAACCAACAGACTTTGTAATTTAAGGCCCTTTAGTTTCCCTTGGGGGATATGTCTAAAATTTTTTGCTTCTTTATTTTTACCTTCTTTTTAACTAATTTTTTCCCTTTTACCTAAGATTTAGGTGATGTTGGGCACTTGTTATAAAGTTTATTTAAGATCATATGTGTATTCCTATCACTGAAGACTCCAAATATTGTTTAATTCTTACTGATACAGGGGACCCCTAAATTTAAAAGGGGTTTTTTCCATGAAGGGGATTTCAATTTTTTTTTTGGGCCTCTCTTCACTTTCATGGGCTTCCCAAAAAGGGCATGTAAAATTTAAATTTTAACGGGTTATCATGGGGCCCAACAACCTTAAAAAAAATTTACCACCTTTTTCCACAGTGTGCTCATTTTTAAACAAACAAAGGTTGGTTTTTTGTAAAGTCCCGGTTTTTTAAAATACAAGTGTTTTTTAAGAGCTACAATGTAACTGAGTGGTTAAACCCCCCTTTTGCCTTTCAGCAAAAAAAGGGCCACTTCAAATCCCCGTAGGAAGAAAATGTGTATTTATTAATTTTCTCATTGCACATACCTGCTAGAGATTTTTTTAATTTTTATTTATATACACTGTTTGTCTAATTAAATTTAAGGGGTAAAAAAGGACATTATAGAAAAGACAGCACATGGGGGTTAAAAAACTCGCTCAGCAGGATTTAAATTCCGTGATTACTAAGCAGGAAGAAATCTGACAGTTTGCTGCCTGAGAGGGAAAGGGGATGTCTGAGCATGTTAACCGGACTTTAGAAGCTCTCATCATTGGTTTATCCCCTGGGGATGAGCCTCAAAACTAAGGGGTCACTAAGGTAGCAGCTAAAACAAAAATGGTACAGAATTTGTAATGATTAATGATCAAGATGTTTAGTATTTAATTTTCAAGCTTCCCACATCAATTTTACTTGGTGGGAAAAACCACTTTAAGAACAGTGACAGAACCTTTATTAATAAAACCTTGTTCCTTACACTTAAAACCATTGCCAGATATATGCTATCATTTAAAACTCAATCCTTGTTATATTAGGTTGACTCAGTTAATCTGTTATTGCTTCTTTAAAAAATTCTATACATTACACATAAAAGCTGAAGCAAAATTCAATAAAAATTGCTAGATTGATTATAGACAGCCTTCATTCCTAAGTCACCTCTCTGGCTTGAACTAAGCCACAACTCTTACCCCTGTCATTTTACACTCTGCAGATATGTGTTTGTGCTGATCTGCTTCAATGGCTGTAGTTTACCATCTTAGTGTAATATTGCTACCATACAGTCTTACTTACCTACTGTCACATTGTTGTATTGGTGCCAAAAAAAGGATTTTATTAAAGAAAACAAAAAACATACAACAACACAAAAATAATAACAAAAGGTGGATCCTTGGGAACGTGGGAAAACAGAAAACACAGTCCAGGAACAAAATAGAAACAAATATATCCAAACCTTTACCAGACAGGACACAGACTGTCCTGAGTAATGCCCAGTAAAAACTCAGTGGAGCAAAAGCAGAAATGACTTGTCCAGGAAACCAGTATCTCAGGCCCAGCATAGAGCCAGAGGCTCTACTGCACCTGGAAAGTCCACCAAGGCAGCGCCTCAACAGAACAGCCCGAGGGTCAAATGCCAGGCGGATCATGACAGTACCCCCCCTTTTTTGAGGGGCCGCCGGACCCTCAACGTGCCCTATAGAATCAGGTTCGCCACTAGACGTGGTGCTGCAGGGCACAGGGTCGCCGCCAGATGTGGCGCTGCTGGGCACAGGGTCGCCGCCAGACGTGGCGCTGCTGGGCACAGGGTCCCGCCCGAGTGTGCGCTGCTGGGCACAGGGTCGCCGCCAGACGTGGCGCTGCTGGGCACAGGGTCGCCACCAGACGTGGCGCTGCAGGGCACAGGGTCGCCGCCAGACGTGGCAGCGGGCCTGGAACAGGCAAAAAAAAATTTTGGGGGGTTCACCCATCCAAATGTTTCGGGCCTGCTTCCCTAAAACATTTATTTTTTTAAAAAAACCCTTTTGCCAAAACTTTTACAGGCCTTGTATCCAGAGGATCCATTTTCAGGGGGCCCTAAATAATGTCACGTTTGTTTTTTTTGGGGTCCCAAAAAAGGCCCATTAAAAAAAAACAAAAAATGTAAAAAACAAAAAAAAATTTAAAAAAAGGGGTGGACCCTTTGGGGGAACGGGGGAAAAAAAAAAACACAGAGTCCGGGAAAAAAAAAAGCAAATATACCCCAAACCCTTTCCCCTGGCGGGACAAAAAGATTTGCCCAGAAAAAATTTTCCGGGAAAAAACTCAGAGGAGCAAAAGCAAAATAAACTTTTTCCCAAAACCCAAACATCTCGGGAAAAAATCTCAGCCCATCCAAAGACCCGAGGGTTTGGGCTGAATACTGGGGCCTGTTCCCAGATATACGCCCCTTTAAAAAGTGCCCCAAAGGCGGGCGTTTAACTTTTTTCCCCCGGCTAGAAGGCATGGCCTCAACAGAACAGCCCCAGGGTCAAATGCCAGGTGGATCATGACACCTACAAATTGGGGGCCTTTTTTAAAAATTTCATAGAAATTGTGGAAATCGCACCTCCTTTTTTACTAAGATTTTTGGATTTTCTTCTGTATCTTCTCTAGATACTAGCTGTACCTCTTCTTAAATTTCATTCTCCGTTGTGTAATAAGAACTCCTGCTTTGTAACATTCTAAAGTAATATGGCGAACCCATATCTTCAGAAAAGTCTACAATGTACAATTACCCTGCCGTCACTATACTTCTATACTAACGGCCTTTTAAACTTCAACTTCATCTCCTTCCTCTTTCCCTTTTAAGCCCCCCTTTAGGAAAGTTTTCTCTTCCCCAAAGTACCAAAGGGTTTTCCTCATTTGATTGATAGGGTTTTAGTACTTTTTTTTGTTTTAAAACAATTTTTTAACCCCCCTTTTTGTTTTTAAACCCCCCTTTTTTGAAAATTAAAAGGGAAATTTTTAAACTAAATAATAATAATTAATACAGTAGCAATATGAAGAATCTGCAGGTATATACAGTAATTGTTATTACTCATTTCAGGTCCTGTCTCCAGTAGGGGCTTCCCCAATCTGAAATTTTCTATTTTTTAAAACCCCACATGTACAAATAGAAATAAGTCATGTTCCCTGGTTTTTTTTTGTAAGTTTACCTCATTTGTTTTTTACAAAAACCTTTTTAAGACAAATCTATAACATAACCAATCAAGGACAGCAGAACTATTTAAAAAGTGCAGTTTGGGCCGGGAATTGACTTTTCAAAAATTTTTCCCCGAAAGTCTTTTTCAAAGTCAACCGTGCATGGAAATTAAAGCACGATGGATGAAAACGTGTATACAATTCAGCAGACAGCCATCAGGCATCATTCTTCATTCCCCCCCACAAATTTTATCCCTGTGCAAACAACTGCAGGAGCTGCTTGACCTTAACCCACCCGGATCAGTTCTGTAGTGTCTCTCAGGATTCTATATTCCCCCTGTAACTGGGGCTAATATATCAACTCTAGCTGCAACAAAATTTGGCAAAAATAAATATGTTGCAAAAGTGCCCCCAAAAGTCTTTTCTGACCATATGTGGGGCACAGTGTGTATAATACATGAAAAACAAAAATGAGGATATAACAGAAAAAATAAAATATATATATACTAGCAGGGCAAAATCCAACTTTTAGCACCAATTTCATTACCTAAAACTATGGTGCACATCACATATAAATATGATTATAACTAGAGATGGGCGAATTTCTCAAAAATTCGATTCGGTCACGTCGCCGAATTTTCCGACAAAAGTCGTTTCGTTCTGAATAACTTCAGCACGAATGGCGTTAAAAAGCAGCTTTTCCAGGCTGCACAGAGCCTGCAGGGTGCTGTAGAACGTTGTGCCATGATTAATATGCGAGGGGAAGCTTGGTTTGGTCTTCATAAACATGTTGTGTTTTAGTATGACCTGCAGATGACTGCCCCCGCTCTAGAATCGCTTCACTATAAAATATTCCCCTGGGCACTAGAGGGCAAAAACTGACCAAAAAACTGAAGCGGGGGGAATGTAGCCTGATAAAGTCCAGCCAGCGAAAGCTGGAAAAAAAACTCTGAGAGCTCAGGTGTCTAACATTAGTGACAGAGTTGTGGAGGGTGACGGCGGCAGCCAACAGCAGCATGAGGTCAGGCAGTGGCACGATTGGCATTTCTGGAGTGGCAAAACACGAGGAAGGCCACAGAGTGGCACAATGACTGAGAGCGGAGGTCATGGCGTCAGCATATGAGGTCAGCAGAGGCTAATGGCATTCTGTGAGGCGGCAAAACAGTATTAAAGCCACAGAGTGGCACAATCACGACAGTGTGGAGTCAACGGCGGCAGCAGTATGAGGTCAGCAGTGGCAACAAATGACATTCTGGAGGCGGCTAAACATATTAGGCACAGAGTGGCACCAATCACACAGTATGGAGGTCACTGGGCGGCAGCAGTATGAGATCAGGCAGTGCACAAATGACATTCTTGGAGGCGGCTAAACAGTATTAGGCCAAGAGTGGCACAATCACACAGGTGTGGAGGTCACGGCGGCAGCAGTATTGTGATCAGCGTCAGTGGCTATTGATCATCTGGAGCGGCAAAACAGTATTAGCCACAGAGTGGCACAATCACAACTGTGTGGAGGCATAGACAAAGCACAGCAGAAGATCAGGCAGTTGGCACAATGACACATTGTGGAGGGCACGGCAGGAGTCACAGCAGCAGCAAGAGTCAGAGAGTGGCTCACAATGACATCTGGAGTGGCAAAACAGGAGGAAGCCACAGAGTGGCACAATGACTGAGAGGCGGAGGTCACGGCGGTCAGCAGCTATGATGTCATGGCAGTGCACAATGACAACAGTGTGGAGGACATGGCCAGCAGCCACGGCGCAGCATGAAGTCCAGACAGTGGCACAATATGGACAAGTGTGGAATGTCACGGCAACATCAACAGCAAGCATCAGCATGAGTCAATAGTGGCACAATGACAGAGTGTTGAGGTGGGTGGCAATACCAGTCCCTGTAAAGATGGTGGTAAGGCAGATGGAGAAACTGTCAGCAAAAATGTGGTGGCATCAGGCGGGGTGTCGGCACAGAATAGTGCGGAGAGTAGTTTGAACACCAGACTGAACACCTAAGGCATTGGTGTGGAAAACCATGGCCGATCCACGCCTGATTCATCTTGAACAAAGGTCAGTCCGTTTCCACATTTCCCGTGGACAGCGGTTCCCCTTGGGGTAACGATGGCCCCCGCCGCACTGAACACACCGCTCTGATGCCAAACAACTGCCGGGCAGTGACAGCCTTCTCCACTGCAAAACTCGGCAAGTAGCGGACCACACATCCAGTTTTGGCTGCCCATCTAGTCCAGCGGAATCTGTTAACTGAGTTGGCAGAGGTGGAATTCCAAGTAGGCCACCACCTGGTTGGTTCAGGGTCTGCTCCAGGTCCTGCTGCTGCTGCTGTCCGCTGACTGCCTCTCCTCACTAGGGGGCGGGTTGAAGGTAAAGCTGCTCATCATTGACTCCAGACTTAAGTTACTACTGATGGAGCAGGTACAGCTCTTACCCCCTCCACCTTCCTCCAGCAGCCGCGGTAGCAGTACGTGATCGCTGAGGAACCCCCAGGTTAGACCTGTCAGAGTAGGGACGAATGCCGCACATAGGCAGTCTGGTCCAATGATTACAGAAGGATTCTAAATTATTTTTGAGTTTTGTCCTTCCCTCTCAATAGCTGGGAAAAAAGCTCTCCATTTTGGACCGGTAGCGAGGTCCAATAAGGTGGAGAGGCCAGAAGTCATCCCTCCTGCGCGTATGCTTGACTATTCTGCTGTCACTAGCCAGTAAATAAGCATGATGCTGGCCATCTGCACAGTGACTCCGGAGGGGCTCCCTGGCTCCATTTCCACTGTATATTGCCACTGTGCATGGGGGGGTCATCTGCCTCATCTTCCTCATCTCCACCACCTCCCTCCAGCTTCCTCCTGCTCCTCCTCTCTTTGTCCACCTGGAAGAAAATCCACTAATTTCACCAGACAATGCTTCTGCTCCAATGTCCCTCCTCCTCCTCCTCCATTTCAGTCCCCGACCGGACTCATGGTGCCACGAGAAGTAGTCCGCCAGCTGTCTCCATTCCCCTGCCCAGACCGATTTTTTCACATCTGTTACAGACATGAAGCAGTTGGAATGACAGACAATTCATCCCGTAGTCCTGGTGGACTGACAAATAAGTCGCCGCCTCCTCAAATGGCCCTCAACAAACGGCAAGTGTCACCATGACTACCCACTGTGCTGACATCAAAGTTTACACAGGGGAGTACTTCTGTCCTGCTTGGATCATCAAAAAATCGTTAATGGCCTTTTCCCTTCACTCATAACATTCGGTCCACAATGGTGCAGAGCTGGAATTCCAGCGGTGGTAACATCGCAAATCAGATTGTGTTGTTGGGGGAGGCCGTTTCTGCCGCTTGCAACACGAGGAGGGTGTCTGGCTTTGTACGAATGGAAAAGTGCATGCACAGTTTCCTGGGCCATTGTTCAGAATGTTCGAAGATCGGTTGGAAGACTGTCAGGAACCCCTTTTCACAACCAATTGAAACACGTGCGCCATTCAGGTCCATGGACCATCCTCCCTCGGTGCAGCAGCAGACACCATGTTCACTCCAGTTGTCGTCACCCATGTTTCTGATTTGCAGTTTGGCGTGCGGAGAAAAAGCCACAACATTCGATTTCCCTTGCTGCATGAACGCGGAGCAGTTCCTCCCCTGTGTGACTTTCGTTCTCCGATGCAAGCAGTTTAAACTGCGTGACACCGCTGGTGCCCTACCACATGTGGTATGATGGAGCAGTAACTTGTGGAGGCTGAGATGGTGTGGTTGTGGGTGGTTGGAGAGGAGAGGCGGTACATTGGCGCAGTTGCAGCAGTTTGAACAATGTGAGAAGAAAGCGGCGTCTCTTTGTCCAAGTTGTTGTGTGCCTTGCTGGAAGTCACATTCACCCATGGGGTGGGCCGTAAAGGACATGTACTGGCCCTGACCGTAGTTACAGCTCTCAGAACGTCCGCCTGCCGTTGCACCTTGGAACAAACCGATAAGCTCAAGGACGCCCCACCTTCTGTTCTACATATTTATGAAGTGCTGGTACTGCCTTTTTGGAAAATAATTACGGCTTGGAACTCTCCATCTCCGCTCGGCACCTAGTAATTATGTTCTCTGCACGTTGCAGCAGTCCACTCCATTTGGAAAGGAAGGTAACTGCATAACCAACCAACTTGGACGAGGAGCTACGGGTCCCAGCTGCTGAGCAGCTGCACAGTAGGATGGTTGGACGCATAGCTGTTGTCTCCTTGGAAATTGCCCTCGCTGAACGACTGCTGGCGCCATGAGTATCGGAAGCATGAGCAATCTTGACCGGAGTGATTCAAAGAGAAACACTCCTAATCAGAGAGTGGTGAGCCTGACTGGCTACAATGCATGATGCTGCCACTGGGCGCTGCTTGTCTGCTGTTGCTGGCGCGGCAGGATGGAGCCACCACATCTGAGCCCACGTTTCTCCCAGGGCCACCAGGATGGTGACGCTGCGTGTGTTGACGCAGAGCCTGGTGCCAACTTTAGCTCCGCTTGCACGCTTCACTTTCTCCCACGGATGCTACATATACCCATATTCTTCCGGCTCCTCCGGTGTCTTAGCAAAGAACTGCCACCCGTGCCGAGTATCGGATTTTAACCGCCAACGGCTCCGCACTGAGTGACTACGCCGCCGCTTCGCCCTCGCTGAACCCCTGTGCTTGCTGACTTTCTTAGGACCTGCGAAGCGGTTTTTTACCCCGTAGCCGCTTGGCTCCGACCTCAACACGCTGCTATCCTGCCTGACATCATGGCCAACACAACCCACATTGCCTGTCTTCGCTGCTGCCCGACGCACAAGCTGACCCCGCTTTTCCTGATGATGATCGAAACCCTTTCCCTCACCCGCTCCAAAGTGCAGTCGGCTACATCATCATCTATTTGTGTTCATCGTCACAGCTGTCCCTCATGCACACACCGGTCTGTGTGCTGAGGCTGACCTCTCACAACATGACCTCCCATGCCACTCTCCACATCTATTACTTTTGCCGCCTACTGCAAGAAGCAGCGATAATTGGGCACCCATTCTTCGCTTCCCAAGTCTGCTGACTGCCCTCCTCGAAATCTGTTCCATCCTCGCTATTTAGTGGCTCCTGGAGCCCAGAACCACATCGTAGATCTCTGGCTGAGGAAACCGGATGGGGACAGAGGCGGGCTGAAGACAGGTGAGGGCCGCTGACCCGCTCACCAGGGCCCATGCCAACTAATGGTTGTGTCTGAGTTCCCACCAGACTCTTGGCTGGGGTTGTCAGATGTCATCTGGGATGAAGAGGATAACCTAGTCAAAATACCAATCAAGAACCCTTGGGTTTTGCTGAACAACACATCGGCCGCTAGATGTCAGCGGCATTTGTGGCCTCACCAAGTGACCCTGCTGCGACGTCCCCCCAGTTGCTGTGCTGCGACCTGGGCCTGTTTCCAGAATGATTTTGTGCACTGCACGCGCAGGTGCAGGACCTGCCACTTCGTCTGTCTAACATACTGTTTGTTCTAAAAATGTACATACACTGTTTTGATGATGATTATCGTTTATATGATAAACTATACACCCTTTTTTTGAATCCAAATAAACCCATTAACAACTTGGGTAACGCCTTGGATCTAATTGCGCTTCCACAAATGCCAGGAAAAATATACTAGTATGTGTCGTTTAAAAGCACTGTGTGTTTACAAAATGTAAAAGCACAAACAGGCTTAATTAACCTTCGGACATGAATTAGGCTACAGGAAAAATATATACATTTTGGCGTGAAAAAGACGGTATTTTTGTCATCACACACCGCTAACAAGGCTTAAGTTTAACCCTGGATGTAAATTGCGCCACAGATTTGAGCCCCGCACAAACTAGTAGCTTTGTAGCGTGTTACAAATTGCGTGTTTTCTACGCCACACAACAAGAGATACATTGTAATGAACCTGTTGCTTGTGATTAAGGCTACAGGAAAAATTTTATTATATTTTTGGCGTTGAAAAAGACGGTTTATATTTTGTCAGCACACCACAAAATAACACTTAATTACCCCCAGGGTGTAAATTGCGCCCAAGAATTGAGCCGCACAAAACTTGTAGCTTGGGTACGTGTACAATTTGCGTGTTTTCTAACGCCGCCACACAACAAAGATAACAGTTGTAATTAACCATTGCTTGTGAATTAGGCTACAGGAAAAATGTAATATATTTGGCGTATGAAAAAAGACGGTGTTCTTAAGTCACCACACAGCAGAAAAGAACGCTTAATTAACCCTTGATGTAAATTGCGCAAAAGAATTGAGCAGCCAAAAACTACCAGCCTTGTAGCGTGTTTACAATGGCGTAGTATATTACGCTACACAACAAGAGAAAAACCTGTAATTAACCTTCGGAATTGTGAATTATGCTACAGCAAAATGGTATTTTTTCCGGTTGAAAAAGACGATTCTTTTTAGACACCACAGCAGCAGAACAATGCATATGTGGAAACCCCTGGTGTAAATTGCGCAATAGAATTGAGGAGCCAAAAATGAAGTGGTATTTGTTTGTAAAAACGCTGTTTCTTTAAATGAATACAACGGGAAAAACTGGTTTAGATCCCACTTGGATATTGAATGTTTGCAGCTGCAGTGGACGCCACTGGATTTCGACCCAAATACCCCCAAAAAATTAGAAATAGAACATTAAGGAAAACAGTTCTGAACAAGCTGAGCCCCCCACAGAAATCGCTATATAAAAATAAATTCCGAAAGAGCATCAGCCGCGGCACCCTTTCCTATAGCACAGTGAGAGAGTGTGGAGCCCCCGGCGTCGCCCCGGACTTAATAGTGCGGTACTCACAGAACCCCCCGGGGTCTCTGATTGGCTTCCCCTCTGCACAGTCAGCAGGCTATGCCCTTTTTCCCTCCCGAGTGCTTTGCCCCATGTAGCGCCATGTGCCGCACCTTTTTTATCAATCAAAAGCACACTTCGTTCACCGAATCCCCCAAAGTTCGACTTTCTTTTCCAAACCCGAAGTTTTCCTGAAATTCTAAACGAATTCCACTTCGTTAGAATCGATTCGCCCATCTCTAATTATAACATAAAGGGGAACAAAACTTAAATAATTAGTTTAATGTCATGCTTAGCTACCTAAAAAATAAAAAAATCCTGAAAATCAAATTTTTTTATTTTTTACCTTTTTTCCCTGGTATCAAAGGCAACCATTCTAATCAAAATAAAGGCAAAACATTGAGTAATAAAGCATAAGAAGGTGCTATAGCTTAAAATACTTTATACAACTCTATTATTTTATCTTTTCACCACTTCCCATAATATGGTTACTCATTTTTTTCCTCCCCACCTTCCAAAAGCCATAAAAAATTTCTCAATTTTTCCATCAACATAGACATATGAGGGCTTTTTTTTTTTTGCAGGACAAAACATAAATTGTAATGTTGCCATTAACTGTACCATAGAATTTACTGGGAAACCATAAAAAAAAATTCTGGGTGGGATGAAATGGGAAACAAAAAACATACTTGCGGGTGTTAACATGGTATTCATGGCATTCATTCTTTAGTATAACTGATCCGTTATCTGTATTCTGAAGGTCGATATAATTCTGTAGATCTACAAATGTGATGTTTTCAATATGTTTTTGTCATGTCAAGGGGGTACAGTGAACCCTAACTGGAACCCCCCCACTGTCCTGCCCATTGACGTGCTGCCCCCAGGCAGCAGACGCAACTGGGGGAGCTCCCCGCACGTTAAAATTTGGGGCCATCAGAAGGAAGAAGAGTCAGACAATCCGGGTCAATACCAAATCAGGAACGTAAAGCCACAAATCAGAACTAGAGAGAAAAACGCAAACAAGCGGAGGTCAAACCTGAATGGGAGCGAAGTACAAAATCGGATGACAAGCCGAGGTAAGTAAACATGCCGGGGTCTGGTATACAAATAAACAGCACCATACAAAATACAAGGAAACTGGCAGCCAGGAAATATCACAGGCCAGGGGGGTTTAAAGGGGTTTCCCCGGATTGGAGGGGCCCCTCTGGGGTTTTCCTGGCTGGTGCGACCGCCCCCTGTTGGATGCTGGCCTTGTCACTTACACAATCCCAGCAGATGTCTATAGGGTGGGGGGCTATCACTGCTGCGACTTTTGCTCCCTGCAGGCTGAGCACCGCCTAGCCATGACAGTTTTATTTAGTATTTAAAAAAAATAGAAACACTCTCTTTGCACTGCAATTCCATACTTTGCTGCCAAAAACGTTATTGTTTTTTCAACTATGAACCTGAGTGAGGGTGCATTTTACATAGGCTAAAGTGTAGTTTTTAGTAGTGTTTTGAGACCATGCAACATTTTGATTACTTTTTATTTAAATTTTTGTGGATGTGAGATTACCAAAAAAAACCCCACAATTTTGGCATTTGGGATTTTTTTCTTCTACGGGGTTTCAGTGTAGGGGAATTCATTATGTTATAATTAATAGGGGGGAGTTTTAAGGAGCAGAAATCCCAAAATTTGTGTAACTTTTTTTTTTTTTATTGAAAAATTTGCAAAAGGGGGAAACAGCCATGGAAAAGGGCTGTAACGCCCGTGGTGGGGGTAATTAACATTTTTCTCTCAGATCAGAGCCGTGACCCCGCAGAGAAGTGCGGGAAGGGAAAGGAAGATTGGGGGCCACATATAGAAAACGCCCCTTTGGTCTAAGACTTTTTTTTTACCCATAGAACCAACAGGTTCCCCTTAATTTCTCTGGCTCTAAAGAATGAACAGGGGGGCCGATTTGCTATGGGCAACAAAGAAAGTCTTAGACCAAGCCAGTTTTCATACATGTCCCCCATAGGGTCAGCACCCGGAAGTTAGCCAATAATGTGTGCGCTGGCCCTTTAAATCTTACAGAGCTGGCATGCATGCGCCCCAGGGAGTAGAGACGCACACGTTGGCAAACAGAATTCACGGGAGAGGGGCCAAAGAGGTGAGTATAGTTCAGAAGCACGAGTGGCCACGCCCCCTGTTTTGGTTGGCCCCCCCGCACCCCCAAGGGCACTGCCGGGTGAACGGGTGCATTTTGGGGGCCCAAAAGGGAGACCACAGGCCCCTCTTTACTTACCCGCTCTTTGGGCCTTTCTTTCTTGCCTGAGATTTCAGAAGAAGGTCCCAGTAAATTATGTTGGACTCTGGTCCCCAGAACCTTTCTATTAACCTGAAACCCTTCCAGTCGAAAAAGTAGTACCGATCTCCTTTACCACAAAGATGTCAGAGGAGTTTGCTTCAGGAGTCATAGAAATGTCTTTTTGGACGAAGAAGTTGAGAACCACTGGCTTGAGGAGGGAGATATGTAATGATGGAGGCAGACAGAGCTTTTAGGCTACTGAATTGATGCATTTGAGAACCTTGAATGGACCCAGGAACCGAGAACCCAAGTTGTAGCTGGGGATCTTCAGGCACATGTACTTGGCGGATAGCCACAGCTTATCTCCAGGGGCGAAGGGAGGAGATGTTCTCTCCTTGTCTGTTTTGGACTTCATGCAAGAGAATGCTAATTGTAAGGCTTTTCTGGTCTCTTGCCAACTGTTACAAAGTCTCAGATTTGGGAATCCACAGCGGGGACATAAGATGAGACGGTCAGTGGGGTGATGAGGGTATTGACCATACATAATATGGGAGGGTGATGCTCCAGCCGAGTTTTACTCCAGATGGTTATATTAGAATTCCGCCCAGGTTAGAAGGTTGTCCGAGCTTCTAAGATAATTACCAGAACTTGATTAACCCTTTCTATTTGGCAATTGGTTTGAGTGTGATAAACCAAGGAGAAGCCCAATTTCACCTGACAAAGGTTGCAGAGCCCTAGTCAAAATTTGGACCCAAATTGGGCTTCCCGGTCCAGACAATGGGCAGGGGAAGTCCATGCAGGTAGAAAAAAGTGACCAGTAAGTTGAGCAGCCAAAGGAAGAATGGGTAATTGTCAGGGCTAGGCGGTGCTCAGCTTGCAGGGAACAAGAGTCTGCAGCAGCTGATCAGCGACCCCACCCTGATAGACAGTCTGCTGGGAGCGGTGTGAGTGACAGAGGTCCAGCCACTCTAGACAGGGGGCGTGTCGCACCAGCCAATGGGAGAACCCAGAGGCCACTCCAATCAACTGCAGGGGCGGTATCCGGGAATCACATTTAAACTCTCTGCTGGCTGAGTGCTGCACCTGTGATATTTCCTGGCTGCCTAGTTTCCGTGTATTTTGTATTGTGCTGTTTATTTGTGTACCAGATCTCGGCTTGTTTACTTACCTCAGCTTGTCTTCTGATTTTGTACCTCGCTCCCATTTGGCTTTTGACCCCGGCTTGTTTACGTTTCTCCCTCTGGTTCTGATTTGTGGCTTGACGTTTCTGATTTGGTATTGACCCGGACTGTCTGACTATTCTTCCTCCTGACGGCCCCAGCACTCTAGCAGCACAGGGACTGTCGCCCAGTTGCCGTCTGCCGCCTAGGGCAGCACATCAAGTAGGGAGGTACAGTGGGCTGGGTTCCAGTTAGGGCTCACTGTACCCCCCTTGACGTGACATTATCACAGGCCAAAAACCGTCACTGCTCTCCTCTCACTATGATACCCTTGACAGCTCTGGTTGAGCAGATGCGGGGCTTACCCAGGTTTGTTCAGGATTTGGCGCTGCGGGTCAACAGCGGGACTTCTCATGTATGAGTGTCCCGTGCTCCTTCCCCCTCCTGTGGAGCCCTTATCAGTTGCCTGAAGGTTCTCAGGCAAAGGAAGGCTTTTGGCTTTTAGAGAGGGTTGTCCCCCCTTTACTTTAGGCCCCGCCCATGTACCTCGGGGCAATGAGGAGCAGAATGGAAATAGTTTTGTCCCTATCGGGTCCCCCAAGGTGGGGTATTTTCGTTACCGCTGATTTGCCAGAACTGTTTTCTGTGGACAGGTTCTTTCCCGCCTTTTGGGGTTTTTTTGATTCCCCTGATGGGAAGCTTACCCGAGGCTCAGCTGCCCAAATTGAGGAGGGTTAAAGGGGACTGTGGAGGGGTTTTGCTCTGAAATTTGTCGCTGGTGCGTTCGTTGGGTGGGAAGATCCCGCTTTAGATCCAGGGTTTTGATTAGGGTTAGCGACATTTTTGAAGGATTTATTGGTGGCTTACCCTATCCCTGGTACTTTGATGAGGTATGGCTTAGCCGTTGTCTGGAAGACGTTTTGGGGAAGACGTCGGGAAAGGTTCCCTCGGTGGTCCACCCAAGGTCCTCTTAAAAACCCTTGTTTCCGATTTAAACCAGAGGGAGTAGCAAGTGGGGGGTTCTTCCCGACTTCTGCTATGACAATAGGACTCTTGTCGCCCCCCAGGGGTTTTGCTTCTCTGGGGGAAGATGGACACGGATTCGGGAGGCTCCAAACGGGAAGACCAGGCCAAAAAAACTCCAGCGCCTAGGGATTTGCAGGAAGGTCACCTAGACAAACAGGAAATTTTTTTTTTTGTATCCCAAAAAATTGCTGATCCCAGTTAAATTTCATATTTGTTCTGCCTGGGTTTTGGGAATGCTTTTGTGGATTTGGGTCCTTCCAAAATTTTTAAAGCGTCCTTTTCCAAAAATTGGGCCCACCCTTTTAGGGCCCCTCTCTGAGTCCCTGCGGGTTGTGGTAATTGACTTACTCCCCTGACCAAAGGGCACAATCCAACCCATTGTACTCCTGAGCCCGAGATGTTGTAGGATCCATACATATGAGAAGTGTATTCTATTTTCATGGAGGGGCTGCCCGCTGATGTCGTTTTGGGGCTGCCCTGGCTTCAGAAACATAACCCGGTGTTTGACTGGAATTCAGGTGAAATTAATCAAGTGGGGACAACAGTGTGCTGACAGATGTCTTCCTGTCATACTGGGCAATACAGAGGTAGAACAGATTCCTGTTTTCATTCATGACTTTGCTCAAGTATTTTCTCAGAAACAGTCGGAGATACTACCCCTCATAGATCTTATGCCTGTGCCATTGACCTATTGCCCGGAGTGAAGTTTCCTAAGGGGAGGATATATAATCTGTCAGGTCCGGAGAGAATAGCCATGAAGCAATATATTGCAGAAAGCTTACAGACGGGGCATATCCGACCTTCTGTGTCCCCTATGGGTGCAGGATTTTTCTTTGTAGGGAAAAAGGATGGAGGCCTCCGTCCATGCATAGACTCCCGTGAACTTAATAAGATAACGGTAAACAACCAATATCCCTTACCCTTGATTCCTGATCTGTTCAATCAAATCCAGGCAGCAAAGTTGTTTAACAAGTTAGAGCTGAGGGGGGCCTATAGCCTCATCCGTATCCGAGAAGGGGATGAGTGGAAAACCGCATTTAACACTCCTGAGGGTCATTTTGAGTATTGGTTATGCCATTTGGGTTGTGTAATGCTCCTGCGGTTTTCCAGAATCTGGTTAATGATGTTTTCCAAGAACTCATTGGTTGTTGTATTGTCGATTACCTGGATGACATTTTAATCTATTCGAAGGATTAGTCATCACACGTTAAACACATACGATAAGTATTGCAAATCCTGAAGGAGAATAGTTTGTTTGTCAAGCTTGAAAAATGTGTTTTCTTGGGTACATCCTGACTCCTAATTCATTCTGTATGGACCACTGTAAAATTTAAGCTATTCTAGATTGGGTCCGCCCTTCGTCCCTGAAGGCCCTACAGCGAGTCCTAGGGTTTGCTAATTACTATCGGAAATTTATTCGTAATTTTTCTGTCTTAGTTCGGGCGTTGACTGACATGACTAAAAAAGGGGTAAAGTTAATTAATTGGTAACCTGAGACCATAGAGGCGTTTGAGAAACTTAAGCAGTGTTTTGTATCAGCTCCTGTGTTGATTCAAGCAGATCATAATAAACCCTTTTTCATCGAGCTTGATGCTTCTGAGTATGGGGCAGGGGCGGTCTTGTCTCAGGGGTCTTCTACTATGACTAACCTTCGCCCTTGTGCCGTCTTTTCGCGTAAATTTTCCTCAATCATACCGATCATAAGAACCTTACCTTTTTAGAGTATGCTAAAAGGTTGAATCCACGTCAGGCATGTTGGGCATTATTTTTTACACGTTTCAACTTTTTTGATTCTTACAGAGCAGGTTCTAAGAATGTAAAATATGATGTGCTATCTAGAAGCTTCTGTGCCAGTCACGCTTCCCAGAAGGATAAAATACCTATATTTCCCAAGGAGATTGTTGTTTCAGCTATTTCCCCTGATTTAGCCACTGAGATTAAGACCGGATATGAGACCGGCTAATTGTCCTGTTGCGAAGGTCTTTGTCCCCACTCAGCTCCGGCCACGATTATTAAAGGAGTGATTCTGTTTTATCTGGACATCCTGGGGTGTCTGGCACAAAGAGACTGATTTCTCATATCTACTGGTGGCCGTCATTGTCTCGTGATGTTGAGGCCTATGTGGCATCTTGTGAAGTCTGCGCTCAGGCAAAGGTTCCCAGAACTCGTCTTCCTGATGGACCTTCCTCCTTCGGAGGGCAAAGCGGTTATTTGGGTGGTAGTTGACAGTTTCAGCAAAATGTGCCATCTTGTTCCTTTAAGGAGGTTACCATCATCCAAAAAACTTGCTGAGCTGTTTATCAAACATATTGTCAAACTTGCAAGGCTCTGGGTATCACCCTGTCCTTCTCCTCTGCCTTCCACCCAGAGACTAATGGGCAGACAGAGAGGGTAAATCAAATAGTAACTCAAAAACTCCGTTGTTATGTATCTGATCGGCAGGTAGACTGGGTAAAGTACTTACCTTTGACAGAATTTGCCATGAACAATCAAGATAGTAGCTCGTCTGGTACCTCACCATTTTATTGCAACTATGGCTTTCACCCGAGGCATACGTCATTTTCCAGTGCTACGTCTGATCAAAGAGGGGTGGATGTTATCATTAAAGATCTGTGCACAGTCTGGGCCCAAGTTCGGAAGAACTTGGTTCATACCCAGAACATCCAGAAGAAACATTCTGGTAGGCGGCGTCTTTGTTCTAGAGGGTTTGCGGTTGGGGATAAAGTATGGTTATCCACCCGAAATCTGTGATTAAAAGTTCCTTCTGGTAAATTCGCTCCACGATTTGTAGGTCCATATGTGGTTCAGGAGGTGGTTAACCCGGTGGCATATCGGCTAAAATTAACCTCTTCTCTTCGTATACACAACATATTTCATCGCTCTCTTCTTAAGAGGTACATTCAGGCGGTGACTCCGCCCTCTAGACCTCCTCCTCCAGTTTGTATTGAGGGTGAGTTATAATATGAAGTCTCACAAATTTTGGATTCCCATAAAGTCCAAAGGTCACTGCAGTACCTGGTCCACTGGAAGGGTTACGGTCCAGAGGAAAGATCATGGGTTCCAGCAACATCCATCCATGCGGATCACCTGATAAGGGAGTTCCATGAGTCTCATCCAGACCAACCCAGACCAGGTAAGGCTCCAGTGGCCCCTCCTTAAGGGGGGGGGGGGGGTACTGTCAGGGGTAGGCAGCGCGCAGCTTGCAGGGAGCAAGGGTCTGCAGCGGGATAGTCTGCTGGGAGCTGTGTGAGTGACAGAAGTCCAGCCACTCTGGACAGGGGGTGTGTCACACCAGCCAATGGGAGAACCCGGAGGTCGCTCCAATCAGCTGCGGCGGGGGGGGGGGGGGTATCCGGGAATCACATTTAAACTCCCTGCTGGCTGAGTGCTGTGCCTGGGATATTTCCTGGTTACCTAGGCCCTGTGTATTTGGTATTCTGCTGTTTATTTGTGTACCAGACCTCGGCTTGTTTACTTACTTCGGCGTGTCTTCTGATTTTGTACCTCACTCCCGGTTGGCTTTTGACCCCGGTTTTTCTTACGTTTCTCCCTCTGGTTCTGATTTGTGGCTTGACGTTTCTGATTAGGTATTGACCCAGACTGTCTGACTATTCTTCCTCTTGACGAAACCAGCACTCGAGCAGCGCAGGGACTGTCGCCCAGTTGGCGTCTGTCACCTAGGGCAGCACGTCAAGTAGGCAGGGACAGTGGGCTGGCTTCCAGTTAGGGCTCACTGTACCCCCCTTGACGTGACAGTAATGGTAGGAAGTGGGACATTTTTTAGAAGTGGTCCGTAACCACTGAGATGACAGTGTTATTTGAGGAGGGTGGTAGACCAGTAATAAAGTCCATGACTATTTGGCTCCAAAGTGACTCCAGAGCAGGCAAGGTATGCAGAAGGCCAGCAGGTTTGTGGTGGGGCATCTTATTGCGGGCCCACGAAGCACAAGAAAGAAGTCCTTAACATCACAATGCAGATTAGGCCACCAATAATGACAAGATATGAGCAAGCAGGATTTACGAATTCCAGAATGCGCAGCCATCCAAGAAGAATGTCACCACTTCAAAATTCTCTTTCTTTCAGTAGGAGGTACAAATGTTTTCCCTGGAGGAACACTTTGGAGGTCAATGGGAGCTACGGAGATCAGGCATTCAGGAGGGACGATGTACTGAGGGGCGAATTCTAGGTCTGCCACATCCGAAGCACATGAGAGGGCATCTGCCTTGATGTTCTTATCTGCGGGTCTGAAGTGGATAAGGAAATTAAACCTGGAAAAGAAAATTGACCATCTAGCTTGCAGCGGATTCAGACACTGGGCCGTCTGGAGATAAAGCTGATTTTTATGACCTTGAGGAAGCTTCTATTAGGCTTCCAGCTGTCATGGGAACTGATCAGCACCCCACGATTACTGCAGCATCTAAATTGACAAACAGCAGGGTTCGGAGCAGGCTACGGTCTATGCTGGTGGGAATAAGCTGTAATAATCAGCAAGCAAACGCCACATGCTTACGGAACTATAAAGTAAGTTTACATCAAATGTCAGTATGGGCTTACTGATCATGAACAGGAAAAATATGGCCTGGCCTTGAACAAGTTAAATACTGCTGAGCTGCAATATCAGACACAGCCAATGGACTGTGGTATTGTTTTCCCCCTCTAGAAACTCTTTAAAGAGTATCTATCTTGTCTCAGAAAAATGCAAAAACTGACAGTAGAATATGTCACAAGACTTTTCTCAAATGCATTTTGATAGAAAGTTAAATTATTTCTCTCAATATCACAGGGGCAAAGGTTTTATTTTCGTTTTACCAGAAAGTGGACAAAATCTGATGGGATTCTCTTTTCTGTGAAGTACCAACTGTGCAGACAGTTGCTGATTCTGTGCAGGATCTAAATGGCAATGTGCTTAGATCTGACTAGGATTCTAGGTGAGCAAATAAATGCATTGGCTTCATAGTGTCTCATCACTGGTCCATAGAATACAATGGGAGAATCGATTTTCCTATTTTTCTCATCAATTCAACAAAAGAACTTCACAAACCTAGGGAAGTAATACAACAATGCATCCCAAAGGGCAGCACATCATTGAAACACAAATCACCAAAAATGTTATTCACCTCCTGCCAGGAGTCTGAATTTCCTACAGAATGTTGTTACTTATCAGCTGAATAAAGATTTCCCTGTGTATAATGCAACTAAGCTAAAGGAGGAGGATACAGATGCTTGTAAAAGGAGAACATAGTTGCTTATAAGCTAATCTGCTAGTGAAGGATACAGCTGTGTGAAAAGAGTTAAAGGGGTGTTCCAACAATAGAAATTGCTCGCTAGTCTATTGGGGCATGATGGGAAATATAAAAGAGGAATCATACCTCCTCGACACTGTCATTCCATCACCGTTCAGCTCCCGGTGGTTCCAGCTCTAGCTATCAATATTCATCATTCATGTCACAGGTGCAGTCAATCACAGGCCACAATGTTCACATACAGGTGACCACTTTGGCATGTGAATGGTTACACTTGGCACATGAATAATGAATATTCATAGCTATAGCTGGAAACATCAAAATTGGTGCAGTGATGGAATGAGAGTTTCCAGAAGGTAAGAAGTATGATTCTTCCCATCTATTTTCCATCATGCCCCGACAGACTAATGAACATTGTCTTCTGTCAGAACACCCCTTTAATGTCTCCTACCGCATACACATAGCTATCAGCAGTCACAACACTCAGAGCAGAAAACTTTGACAGGATTAACTTGTTGCTCTTGTTTCTAGCCTCCTCCTACATAATATGCAGAAATTATATTGAAGCTACTACTGTAAAATTACCTCCAGCATGAAAAGAGCAGCACAGATCTCCTTGTATTATATGGTGTAAACTGAAAACATGCTGTAATAGTCTCCCTTTTCATAGTGAATTCTTACTACTCAGAATCACAAACTCTCACAGAGCAGACAAAATTGTGATCTAACACTGCTGCCTGTGAAGAGCGACTTCAGCGACATATAGTCTTCCTTTCTTAAAGGGTCAGAGCTTTTTTACTAAATTAGAAGGGAACTCTTTTCATCTTTCTTACCTTTTATATGTGAGGCTTTTTATTTCAGTCTCCTTTTACCTCATGAGGTTTCTGTTTCTGTATTTTTTATTACTATAAACCCTACAGTACTTTCATCAGGCAGAATAAATAATGCCAGGGACAGAATGGAACATGAGAATGCATTGGTGGAATAACATTTTAACATCAGCTTTCATATTCAAATACGCAATTCAACTGTTAATATTTCAAACGAGAAAATATAATATTAGATTCTTACATTATAAAGAAATGCTTGAGGATGAAATAGCATTGAGTTTTTTTTTTTTTTTTTTAAATTGGCTACAAAATATACTTTTATAATCAATCTTTCATTTACTATATTGACCTAGTTTATAAGAAACTTCCACACACAGCTGCTACAAAATCTTCTTAAAAATGTAATATTTTGATGTTTGGTGAAGAGATTTTAAGATGATTTTGTTAACGTGCTCTTTATTTTCATGCTAGAGTTATTTTGCATCAGTATGTTATATGTTGTGCTTATTTCTGATTACGTAAAGTTAAATGATCCAAATTTAACACTTAAAAACGATCTTCTTCTTTGTGAACAAGGCGAGGGTTTTTTTACAATGTAATTTATCTCTAATGTGGGTAAAAGGCAGCAAATATGGATCTACAGAGCAACTATTGTTGCTGTTTTTTTTTTTTTTTTTTTCTTACTGTACTGAGATATTTATGTTGTTGATGAACTTAGCTCAGCAAAGCATAGACCCTGAAAAGTGTATTTACCACTCAGCTGTAGATTGCATAGGTTTTCAGTCTTTGGGTATAATCAATAATGTTGTGCAAAATTAATGCACAAGTCTTGTTAAAATTGTATATGCTCTCTGCACAAAAAAAAAAAAAAAAAAACATATTTATTTATATAAAACCAAATAGCCTCTATAGGACACATGGTGTATAACGGGTGCCCCTACTGTCCGCATGGCGTGTCGTGGGCACACTCGTGTCTCTTCTTCTGGTGATGAAGGCACAAGTGGTGCCACAACCTGCACATTGTGCCGTAAGTGCACTTGCAATGACTGGTCCCTGCTCCCATACTCACCTCTCTTCGCATCTCCTGCAGTCTGGCGCACATGTCCCTGCTTCCTAGGGCAAGTGCACCAGCTCAGTAAAAATTAAAGCGCCAGAGTGTGTGATTACTCATCACCTTGCACTGACCCTGTTTAGTCCTGCCTCTTTCCATATGTCCTTGCCGGATATATCGTGCCCATGACCTCTAGATAAAGCATTCCTTTGCCTGTCTGTTTCTATCATATACGTGTCCTCCTGCCTTCGTCTCTTGACCCCGCTTATCCTGCCGCCTGCCTCAACCTTCCTGCCTCTCCCCAACTATGATTCTGTATCTCACTACACCTCAGCTGCAACCACAAGCAAGTCGCGTCAAGAGTAGCGACCTGGGGGTCTTTTACCACAGCAGAGAGCCAATTCTGGCTTGAAGTTGGATGCAAAAGATTCCTTTAGGTGTCTCAACTTTTGGAGACTACTTTAACCTCTTATCGATGAAACCAGTTTTGACCTCTATGACAGATACCCATTTTTAAGATCTGACATGTGTCACTTTATGTGAGAATAACTTTTTAATACTTTTACTTATCCATGTGTTTCACAGATTGTTTTCACATGACACAAAGGGAGACATGTATGGAACTAGGTGCATCTAAGTTAAAGGGTTATTCTCACCTCATTAGTTAGTCTTTCTTTTAGTTTCATTTTCTCACTTCCTCAAATGCAGGGGCTTTGTTTCCCCTCATAGCTGGGCATTTCTTAACTGAAGGGGGATGACATCATCACCCCCCCCCTCACTGTTTATGCTCAATCCCGAAACAGTGTTATTGTTTCAGAGCACTGTGAGTGAATAGCACAGCCCTGGGGCCCCCCCACACCGCTCTCCCTGTCTGCATTCCAATCCACATGTGACTTCTCCCTTCCTAGTTCTATTCTCGGAGAGCAGTGTGACTTAATACCACAGCCCTGGTGCCCCACTCCCTTCTCCCTGTCTGCTGTATCTCGGCGATGACAGGAAGCAAGGAGGGAATGTGCCTGTTCAGTGAAAGATGCCCGGAATCTGTTTAGTACAGATAAACAGAGCCGAGGAAGACAGAGGCAGTCGGCATCACGGAGCATGCACAGGAATGCGTGCTCACGTGAATATGACTGGAGTCGGCCGGAAAGTAAATTACTAGAGCCGGGAGATGAAAGGAGGCGGAATCTGACTGCCACAGGAGAAGAGTGTTTGCAGAAAACAAAGATATAGGAGACAGTGAAAACAAGACAGCTTTGCTAATTACATCCAATTGCAAAGTTGCTTGTTTTCACTGTCCCTTTATTCTGAAGGCCATTTAATGTAATGAGACAACCCCTTTAATTTGCTCATCTATTTTTTTGTGTATAATGCGCCTGAATGTGTGAAAGTGGATTTTGTGCATTCATAAATGGTGTCTAAAGTTCATTGTACCTCGCCTGTGTGTTTGGTGCATTATGGAACTTAGGTGCATAAGTAATGCGCCAAATATGTATAAAGGCTACAGGGAGGCTGGAAATAAAAGAAATGACATTAGAATAGCATGTCAGTGAATAAAAACTATGGTAGTGATCACAGGTCCCAGCAAGAACTGTGATGTGCTGGCTCTTGCTGTATGTAGAATAAAGGGTGAGAGCAGCAAAAATACATTTCAAATTTCATATAGTAAAAATTAAAAATGTAAAAATCTGAACAACACAATCAATGGGTTATTTAATGTAAAATTAGTTGTAGACACTACCAATTTTAAATATTTTATAGGAGATATTTTATATTTTTATATTAATTTTATATGACATTTTTCATAAAATTTAAATTTCATTTTATATATTTTGATAATTATCATTAATTACTTTTTATTATTTTACTGGTGTAAATTGAGAAATATTGGACATTTTTTCCCCTAACAGCAAATCTAGCTCCACTTCGACTCCTCAGGCTCAGACAGACCACATTAATATAGGTCTACCTGTTCGAGTAGTAATGCGCCTAGTTTTGCCAACCCACATTCATATATGTGTCTAATAATACGAGTGTACAAAAACAAACACTGCAAAAAGTTGTCTACCTATCTATTAAAACTAACCTTTATTAATATTGCACTAAAAATGTGCCACAAAATATGGCCTCAAAAATACTAATCACCAAGCCTACCTATATAGATGCGGAGCGACCGTCCCGATAAGGACGACCCCGCCGATCCCTAGCCTGATAAACTAACCACTATCTAAAAATAACTAAATCTACTACAGTGAACTAAGTACCCCCAAAAGTGTAACATAAACTAAACACTAAGTAATAAATATCTATACAAAGATATCTCGATATAATGATGCACTGTTAAGGTCCCAATAATGTACCTAAGAGTATCTATTCAATATATATATTGTCCCAATTTTTAATCCTACGCATTTCCCCCTTGTTCAAAATAAATAGGGTTCATCAGGGACTTATCGTTGGACAAAACAACCTTCATTAACAATATACTCATTCAAAGATTTTTCCAAAACATATAAATTTATGAAACTAAAAGGGTATTCAGATTAGATACAATCCATTATCAAGATAAACACATGATTATGGTAGTCGTAAGCTAGATAAATTAATGAGTTTTTTATGGTATGGCGCAATAACTCCTCAAATTGTGGCCATCATGGGTGGTATCTTATTAAATAATAAATGATCTATTTGCTGATCTAAATGTGCACTATGTTGCAGTATTCATTACTCACAAAAGAGTTGTCACAGTCAATAGCGCCTGATTATCGCTATTCTGACAGGCAATGTCATGGAAACCAAAACTCCCGGAATGTTGCATCAAATTAGATAGATGCTAGTACGGTAAGCGTATACCCCAGTTGTTACCAACCTGGGATTGGTATGTGCAATAATAAACAAAGTACTAGGACGCTGGTCAAGGAATATTATATTCTGTATACGTATCATACTCCTAAACTCAGTTACATGTCTATGCCGCCGATGCTGATTTCTGAACGGCAATGGTTCTTGTTGCCATATTCCCGGGTTAATAACGCAACACGTCTATTCTCCATTCATCATGGCCAAAATGGTTTGCATCAGCGGCCCATTAATATTGGTATAATGGGAAAATACGTGTCAGATCGTTTCAGATCGCGGACACGGTATTTCCTTGCGGTATTTTCCGCCGCAGCATTTGCGGCCGTTAAAACAGGGTTGCACCCGAAAAAACAATTAGCCTTGTTATTTTTGTTGACCGGATTTCGGTGACGGATTCACCCCGCATATAATGAATGGGGGATTTAAATCATCGCTAAATACGTGCCGAACTTAGTTGATATCTTATTGTCAATACTGATTTGATACTGATCTTGGGAACAGTATGTTATGATCGGAAATCCGATTGTAAATACGTTCTGAAATAAGCCAATGTGAACGGAACATAGCCTTGGGGGACATCACGCAGGGTCACACGCATGTGGATAGAGCTTTAAACGCATCACAGAATATGACAGAACCTGGTCATTTAAATGCTGATTACATGTAGAGGTCCCCCCCTCCGGATTGAGTTGGAGAGGGTTGGTTTGTTGTCGGCAGTAAATTTTTCTGGGTGAGGTTGTCGTCGCAGATATTTTGCCTTTCGCTTATCCTGTATCTTAATAGACACTGGAACATCAGTGTCAGTGCGGTGAATAATCCAACAGTACTGCTAAGGCCAAAAGACAAACAGGAGTTGATCTCCAAAACAGAGATAACCGCAGTAACTGAGATATTTGCATGGCTTTGTGTTCTGTATACACGTCCTGCTTTTGGCATAAACATTGTCCTGTTCCTTCCTCCTTTCGCCGCGTTCTGACTAGGTGATAAGAAGGGAGAAAACTAAACATTAGTGCGCAAGCTTCATACGAGTGGTGGGGTGGGAACAGCATTGTGGAAACCACAGGAGTTGTTCCTGTAACGACAGCGGGTAACTTAGCAGTAGCATTGAGAAGCCACGAGTGGCACAGATGACAAGATTCTGAAAGTGGCAAAAAGACAGGAGTAGGCCACGGAGTGGCACAATGACAGGAGTGTGGAGGTGACAGCTAGCAGCAGCAACAGAATGAGGTCAGAGTGTGGCACAATGACAATTTCTGGAAGGTGGCTCCTACAGAGAGTAGGCCACAGAGTGGCACAATGGACAGAGTTGTGATGGTGACAGCAGCAGCAGCAACAGCATGAGGTTCAGAGAGTGGCACAATGACAAATTCTGGAGGGTGGTAAAAACAGGAGTAGGCCACCGAGAGGCACCAATTGACAGAGTGTGAGTGACAGCTAGCCAGCAACAGCAATGAGGTCAGAGGAGTGGCACAATGACAAATTCTTTAGGTGGAACAATAAAACAGGAGTAGGCCAAAGAGTGGCACAATGACAGTGTGTGGAGGTTGACGGCAGCAACGCAGCAGCCATGAGGTTATAGAGTGGCACAATGTCAAATTCGGATGGTGGCACCAACAGAAGTGAGACGCCCAGAGTGGCGCACAATTGACAGTGTGTGGAGGGTGCGGGCAGAAGCAGCAGACATGAGGTTGGAGAGTGGCACAATGGACCACGAAGTGTGGAGGGTGACGGCAGCGAACAGCAGTTGAGTCGGAGAGATGGCACAATGATACAGTGTGGAGGTCACTCTCGGCCTACAGCAGCAGCAGCAAAAACATGAGATTATAGAGTGGCACAATGACAGAGTGTGGGTGTTTGGTGGCACATACCAGTCGCCCTGGTATAGATGGTGGTAGGCAGATAGAGAAAACTGGCAGTTGATGTGTGACTATCAGGCAGGTGGCGGGCATTCAGAATAGTGGCTGAGGCAGATAGTTTGAATCCAGACTGAGCTTCTCAAAGTTTTGGGTGCAGGCGGGATGGCGGATGAAATCTGGCGCCTAAGGCATTGGCTGTGCTTGGAAAATCCTGGCCGAATCACACGCCTGATTCATCTTGACAAGGTGCAGTCATCCACATTTTCCTGTGGACAAGAGGGTTCTCCTTGGTTCTGTGTTAGGGGGTAACGTATGGACCACACGCCACTGAACTCTGCTGCGGATGCGCACACTACTGGCATGGGGCAGGACAGCTTCTCCATCTGCAAGACGTAGGCAAGTTACGGCCCATGCTTACAGTTTGGACTATGCCCAGTAGGTCCCAGCGGAATTCTTCTAGACTGGCGGGTAGTGGCAGAGTGTCTGTCCAAGTAGGCCACCCGGCCTGTTGGTTCAGGGGTCGTGCAGCTCCAGTCCTGTGCTGCTGTAGCGAGTGCCCTCCTCACTAGGCAGGTGAAGGAAGCTGGTCATCAGCGACTCAGACTTAGGGTTGCTGCTGATGGGAGCTCGGGTTACTGCTCCAACCCCCCTACCTTCCCACAGGCAGCCGTGGAGAGTGGTAGTGAGCGTCTGAGGTACCCCCCCGAGTCAGACCTGTCAGAGGATGGACCATGATGCACGTAGGATGCGGTCCAACTAGACTTACAGAGGATTGTCTTATACTATTTGAGTATGTGTTCCCTCCCTTCAGCGCTGGAAAAAAGGTACCATTTTGGAACTGGTAGCAGGGTCCAGAGGGGTGGAGAGGCCAGAAAGTCATCCCTCTGCCTAGATGGTGACTATTCGGCTGTAACTGTGCTAGGCAAGAATCAGCATGCTACGGGCGATGTGGCGCAAGTTGACTCTGAGGGACTCCTTGCTCTCCATCTCACAACTGTATCTGCCATGGTGCTTGTGGGGTACATCTGACATCACATGTCTTTCTCAATCTCATCTACCTCCTCCTGCTGCTCCTGCTCCTTCTCTCTATGTCACCACTCCTTTTCACCAGACAATGTTGTGGCTCATTTGTCCTCCTCTTCCTCCCCTCCTCCTCCAGTTGAGTCCCCACGGAACCGCATACTTGGCCGCGCGAGATGTTAAGTCGCACGTCTCCAGTCGCCCTGTCAAGACGATTTTTTCAGCCATTTATTGTTCCAGGACATTAATCCGAAGTCCTGGCCGTCTGACAAATTGATCGTGGCCTCCTCAAAGGCGCTCAGCAATGACGGGCAGGGTCACGGGATGATGCAGCTGTTTGACAATGTGGAGGAGACAGCGGACGTCTCCTGGCGAGCCAAGTTGTTGTGGTGGAGCTGGTCAGGAAGCACATTCACACCAGTGGGCGTTTAAGGGACATGTATTGGCCCTGACCGTAGTTACAGCTCCAACACGTCCGCACTGCCATGCACCTTGGAACAAACGATGTAAGCTCAAGGAATGGTTCTCCACTTCTGTCTCTACATATTTGTGAAGCGCTGGGTACTGCGCCTTTTTGGAGATAGAATTAAACGGCTTAGAGCTCTCCACCTCGGCTCGTGAGCACAAGCATTAGTTCTGTCTGAACGGTTGCAGAGTCCACATTTGGGAAAGGGAGGGAGCTGCAGAAAGAAAAATTGTGTCAGAAAAACTAGACAAAAAACTTGGACTAGGAGCATGGTCAGCTTTTGCCCCTGTAGGATAGTTGGACGCGATATGTTGCTCTTGCAATGTCTAGTTGAACAACTGTGCTGGTGCCGATGAATAGCGAAAGGAGCAGCAGCAATCTGGGCGGGAAAGATGATGGCAAATAAGAAATATTCTCCTTGCTGCGAGAGGTGGTGGAGCCTTGACTAGCTGCAATGGCACTGCGGCCACGGGTGCGCTGCTGTTGACTGCGGGCGGCCCAGGATGGACACCCGCACATTCTGAGCACAAATTCTCAACAGGGACACAGGTATCGCGACGTGATGTGTTGACTGGGCCGTTTGGGTTGCCTCAATGTTGCGTCCTGGCGCACGGCTTCACTTTCTGCCAGACAGATTCTACAAGTATTCCCCTGTTCAGCTCCTCCGGTGTCTAGCAAAAACTGCCAGCACCGCCGATTAGCGGATTTTAACCACCAATGCTCCGCATGAGTGACATACTAGCCGCCGCTGCTTTACCGTGAGCCCTGGGACCGCACTTTCTTGACTCTGAGAAGCGGGTTTTCATTTTGGCGTTCGACCACTCCGCAATGCTTCTACCCTGCTGACTCTCGCCACACTAATCAGACTTGATGGCCTGCACTGCTGGCCATGACACCCAAAGCTGATGCCCTATTATCCTGATGATGATGCAAGACCCTTGCTTCAGACGGGCTCAACATCAGTGCGAGCGGCTACATTCATCATCGATTATTGTTGGAGTCTTCACTGCATGTCCTCCTCAACGGTTTTGGTATGCAGAGAGCGACCCTCACAAGACATGACTCCCATGCCATCTCTCCTCACTATCATATTTTCGGGCAATACTGCAAGAAGCAGGGATGTCTCCGCCACACTTATTCGCTGCCAAGTATCTTCTGATCGTGTCCTGCTAATTTGTTCATCCTTGCTGTATAGTGGCGGCTGAGCCCAGACAACATAAATAAGTTCTCTGGCTGAGAGAACCCGAATTGGGACAGAGGTGGGTTGTGGACAGGTGGGGCCGCTGAGCTGTTCCCGGGCCATGGCAACTAAGGGTTTTGTCTGACTGAATACCACTGGAACTCTTGGCTTGGGGTAGTCAATGTCATAATGGGATGAGGTGATTGACCTAGTCAACTCCAATCATGAAAGCCCTTGGGGGTTGGGTGGTCAACCACACGGCCAATAGATGACTCGGGAAGTTCTGGCCTCACCGAATGACCCCTGCTGGAGCGTTCCCTTACGGTGCGTGCGACCTGTGCCTGCTCTCCCAGGAATGTTGTGTGCCAGAGACTGCACTCGCATCTGAAGAGTGCCTGCAGCACGTTTCTGTCTGACATTTACTGTTTGTTCAAATATAGTTACAGATTATGGTTTAATGAAGGTATCTGTTATATGATTAATAAAACCACCCTGTATTTGATCCAAATGAACTCCGACTAACAGGCTTTGGTAACCCTTGAATTAAATTTGCGCTAAAATTAAACTAGGTATTGTGGCGTGTTAAAAACGCAGTGTATTTTTATCTGAATATGAAGAGCAACAAACAGACTGAATTTAACCCTCTTGGATATATAATTGCGCTACAGAAATCAACCAGTATAGAAATATTAATCGTGGTATGTGGGCGTGTAAAAAGACACTTGATGGCGCAGATATGAATATAAATGCTCGTCAAACACGTTTAATTAACCCTGGATAGAAACTGCACTACAGAAATCAACCAGGAATAAATTAACTGGTATGTGGCAGTGTAAAAAACGGCAGTATTTGTACTAAATACAAAGCCGCAACAGGCTTAAATAAAGCCCTTGGATATAAATTGAGCTACAGGAAATCATACATGAGAAAAATTAACTGGTATGTGGAGGGGTGTGTAAAAACGTGTGTCATTTTATGAATACAAAAGCGACCAAAACAGGCTTTAGATAACCCTGGAATATTCATGGCGCTCAGAGAACTGTACCAAATAGGCACATGTAAATGTATTATGGGGCAAAATTAGGACCCACCCTGACTTGAATGTTTTACAAAAAGAAAAAGAAAAATTACCTTCACAACAACTGAATCAGAAAATTATTATCGGGAAGGAGGGAGCAGTGACACCACCCAAATATCGCTGTTAAAAACAAATTTGCTTTTGGCATGAGATCTCTGCATGAAGCATGCAGCAGAGGCGTCTAACGAGGGAAGTGTGAGCAGCCCAAGTCGGCGTCCGGGACTTATATGTGCTGATGACTGTCACAGAATCCGCGGCTACTGATTGGCTTTCATCTCTGCTACGTCATTATGGGTGTTTCCTTTCTCTCCTCCAATAAAGTGTCTTTGCCCCATGGTAACGCCATGTGATTGCGGCCATTTTATCAATTAAAAACACACTTCGTTCCTGCGAATTACCCCAAACTTCTATTTCTTGCAGAACCGAAGTTTTCCTGAAATTCCAAACGAATTCCACTTCGTTAGAATCGATTCGCCCATCTCTAGTTCTGATATGTGGAACTCTAAGGTGCTAAAACATGATAAACACCCCTATACTGACCTTATATTGAAAACTTATGGAACATATCCAGTGAGTATATTTACTCCACAGGTAGTTCAGATTTTTTTTTCAATATTTTTTTTTCCCAATGCAGTTTTAGATAGAAATGTTTAACGGTCACAAGTAATTCTGGAAAAGAAAAATGTGTTGCACAATTTCTTCCAAGTATGTCAGCAACCTATATGTGGCTGTTTACTGCTGTTTGAGCGCATGGTAGGACATACAAGGGAGAATTTTGAAATTAAAGCACACCTCAGGGTAAATCATTATGCTGATATTGTGAATTGTTAGGCCCACAGGTGTTTTACCATTTTCCTAGCATTGGGCCATAAAAATGGGGGAATACAAAAGAAAAAAACAGCTATTCTAAAATTGCTTTTAGTTTTCATTTTATAGCATTTGACTGTGAAGTATCCAAGTGACATATATAACTTTACCTTTGTGGGTTGTTTGTTGCAGTTGCAAACTATATATATTTTTTTAATTTTAATGTTACCTCAACTTGATTGCTTTTGTATAAAAATATGGTGTTTTTATGTTGTCATATTCTGAGAGTCATAACTTTCTTTTTTGTATATGGAGCTGATTTAGGGCTTTTTTATGCAGGATAGGTTGATTTTTTTTATTGATACCATATTGTGTTTTGAATGACACTTTTGATCAAGGATTTTGAGAGGTGGGATGAATAAAATACAGCAATCCTGGTAGCGTTTTTAATTTATTTTTTTTTATACCAGTCATTTTGCAGTGTTTAACTTTACCAAACAGGTTGATACGATTATCAATATAAACAAATGTATATGTTTTTATGTTTTACTGCTTTTACACAATAAAAACACTTTTATTTAAACTTTTATTTGCATCACTATAGTCTGAGAGCCATAAATATTTTTTTTATTTTTCTGTTTATTTGTTTGTAGGGGCTATGTATTGATGGGAAGTGGATTGTGATGGTGGGACGTTTTCGATCGGTGGCGCATTTTGGTGGGGACATCACTTTTTGTTTGTCTTTTAATATGTTTTTGAGAGGTATGATGAAGAAAATACTGCAATCCTGGTAGTGTTTTTTTATTTATACTTTTTACAGTGTTTATTGTGCCTTATATGTGACATGTTAGCTTTTCTCAATTACAGAGATATCCAATGTATTTGTTTCTGCTTTAATTGTGCAAATCAACTCTCCTTTTATTTCTCTGTACACGGAGCTCTGTGAGAGCTTTTTTTTGGGAATGAACTAACATTACCACTAGTGTTGAGCGATTATTATCGACAAAGTTGAGATCGGCAGTTTTTAATGTTGAATCGAATTTTTAGATCATGATCGATACATTTAGAGGTTATAATCTGGAGCATCATCTATTGATTATCGCGACATTTTCGGCGCTTCCTGGTTCATTTTGGCGGCCAGCTCAAATCAGCTTACAGAATAGAGCAGGGTGAGATGTGTGTCTGGCGGGAGCGTCGATGGACTGGGATGTGTATGGTGTGCGTTGGCTGGAAAATTCACAATGACATGTTTTACATAGAACAGCCCTTCTGTTTCATGATCAGTGTCTGTCTCAGCGTCTCAGCGAGCAGATGTAGGACGTTGCTGCTCTGCCTGTGTTCAATCAGCTCAGCGAAAATTATTCTATTTCTTCACAGAGAAAGCTCTGTTACTGTTACTAGTGATACTTACATAAGCTGTAGTTAGATTCAGAGAATTTGAAGATTTTAGTGTGTTATGTTAGAGAATTTTAATGAGAGCATCTAACCCGCTGTAAAGTCACGGTGGGGAGCGCGGGGGGGGAGAGGTGGTGGAGAAATAAAGACAGCTCTTTAAAAATACTAGATAGACGTTTACCAAAGGGACTTAGTGTAGACATGTGCAACTGACAGATAGCTTTATTATTAACAGTTTTCTATTGAAATATTTCCTGGATATTGAGTAGCCTGAAACCTTATTGTTTAGGATAACCATACATCTTTTTTTCTAGTAAACTGCAGGGTTCTACGTTTGTTTAGGTGCAAAACGCCCACTTTTATTATCAGATATACATTTTCAGATAGGTGTTCTTTTTCAATTTTGCCCATTCCAGCTTCTGTGGATTTAGCCACTTGCTCAGTGTAAATAGAATCCAGCAATTTTGTAGTACATGCACAGGTTGATAGGTGCCAAAATACCTTTTTTTATCCGAATTACGCATTTCAGATAGTGTTTTTTCACTTATTTGGCGGCACTACAGCTTTGCTTCATGAGGGGCAACCTTGCGCCTACTTAAATGTGAATCCAGCAATTTTGTAGACACCACAGGGATTGATTTGAAAAGGTGCCAAAGAAGTACATTTTATTATCGAATACATTTTCAGAAATACGTCGTTTTTTCACTTTGGCGCAAAGCGATGCTTGTTGGACAAGATGATACTTTGCAGTTAGATATTGATACGCAGCAAATTTGTAGTCACCAGAAGGTTGAATAGGTTTGACCAATGAAAATACCTTAAATACTGCCGGGGGGTGATATGTTAGTATGTTTTATGCAAACTTGAAGAAAAAAGCAAAATGTACTAATGTAAAACTATAAATAAAACTTTCGCGCCTAAATAAATTCTTGTAAACAAATGTCAGGTAGCAAAAAGAATATACTAGAATGACAGTGTTTCACTGTACAATAATAGCATAGTGCACTTTGTGATCTGTTGGATGCCAATCAGGTTTAAAGTGTCATGGGTGGCCAGGAACAAGGTTTATGGTCCAGATTTCAGTTCAACTAATAGTTGGTGGTTGAAAGACTCCTTTGTTCCCGGCACTTTTGTAAATCGGGTGTCATGCTGGTATTGGGGCTCATGCTGTCGTTCCCGGGGACAGGATAGTCTATGTCCAGTGTGAAAACTAAAATGGTGGTTTGAGAAAGATCTTTTTCCAGCACTTTTTAATCTGTGGGTCAGACAGGTTTATGGTCATTACTGAGGGGTAGACTCAGGACTGGATATAGTTAATGTCCAGTTGTCAAATAAAATGGTGGTCGCAAAGACTCCTTTTCCTAGGCATTCTTAATTTTGGGGGGTCTCAAACAGGTTTAGGGGTCATGCTTATAGCCCAGGACAGGGATTAGTTATTTCCAGTTCAAGCTAAATTGGTGGTTGTCAGGACTCACTTTTCCTGGACATACTTTTTAATCTGGGGGTCTATGGCAGGTTTGGGGGTGTTTTAGAGGCTCATGCGAGTGCGTTCCAGGCAGGGAATATTCAATGTCCAGTTTGCAAGTAAAATGTTGGTTCAAATTAATACTGCTTCTGGCACATTTTTATTTTGGGGTGATGCAGGTTTAAGGTCATGCTGTGTACAAGACAGGGATAGTGAATGGTATGGTGTGGTGTGAGTTTTTTTTGTGGCTTTTAGCTAAACATATGTGTGTTGCTATAGATTCTAGCGCTCGTATCCATTTGATGTTGTGTGATGTTAATTCCATCTTCTACCAAGCCCTGTTTGCGGGTAAGAATGAAGGTGGTTGTTGCTCTCGCCAATGACTTTATATGGTCTATCGCGTGATAATCCTGCTTCATCCGGACTTCATCGAATATCTTATTGGTTATTGCTTGTCTTCGACCCGATGGACGATAGTCAACGTAATCGCTCAACACTTAATACACGTTTATGCGGGTTGGTTTTATATGTCCTGTCTGAGTTTTTTCTTCCATTTTATGTGCAGCAGGGAGGAGAACAAAATTTGCGATTTTCTTACTATTTGTTTGTTTTTTTATTTTATTTTTTAAAGCCATTCATCGCAGGTGTTAAATAACATGCGAAATACTGTATACAGGCTGGTTCGTTACGCACATGACAATACCAAATATTTCTACATTTTAATTTATTAGAGCTCTGTTGATCATCTCGAGTGTTCGGGCTTTGTCGGGTGGCGCACAAGATCTCATGTACATATCTATTTATCAATTTGTGGGAATAATAGTAAATCGCCTTCACCAATTAGACCTGGGCTTTATCCAATTTCGGGAAGGGGTTAAAACCCTCTGATTCTATATAACCAGTATTTTCATGTCCTCAAAAATGTTGAATAAAAAGTGATCAAAAAGTCTTATTTATCCCAAATTGATATTACTGAAACTACGCTTCATGTACATCGAGAGAGGAAAAATAAGTTATTGGTTGCAAAAATGGTGCTGCAGCCCAAAGTTATAAAATAGAGAATGTCTTTATTTTTTAACCACTAACTGACACGGGACGTACCCATACTTCCTGGTGCCAGCAAGGTTATATTTAGCTGGATTACTCCAGATTCCCACTACATGGAAGGCTGATGTAAGCTGCTAAATGCAGTTGATACCCGCTTCTAACAGCAGAATCAGGAGGTGGACTCAAGGTAAATGTGAAAAAATAAAATAAAAACGTACACATAATTGGTATTACTTGTGTCGCCCAATCAAAGTTTGATCTATATTAAAATATAACATGTCATTTCATCCTGTACGGTATGAAACCACGTAGAAGAATAAAAACATCAAAATTGCATTTTTTTAAAGTCTCCTAAAAACTGGAATAAAAATTGATCAAAAAGTTGCAGCAATCCTGAAATGGTAACAAAAAAAATTATACTTCAGTCTAATTACATAGTACCCGCGCACTCAGGTTCCTTACATTAAAGTGTGCAAAAAAAGGGTCATGGTCACCAGGAAATATGGAGCCTGGTGGCGTAAATTTAAGAAATAGAAAATGTTCAGATTTTTTTATCTGAAGAAACCGTACATGTTTTCGTTTGCATTGGTGTATCGCCATCCATTCTACAGAATACGAGATAACGCGCATACATTTAGATGCAGAATGCCTGATGAATGCCTTAAAGGACAAAAACACCCCGTCATACATTGAACACGCGTACATTTTTTTCACTTTTCTACCCACTGAGAATTTTTTTTGCGGTCTCCCAGTATATTCTATGATGCAATCAATGACACCTGTAGGAAATACGTCTTATCATGCAAAATAAAAGCCCTCATTTGGCTATGTAGATTGAAAAGTCATGGCTCCTGGAATTTTTAAGACTGGGATAAAAAGTATTTGAACATAACTAAAACTTTATATATTTGATATCACTGAAATCATACAGACCTAGAATATAGATAATATCTCATTTATAGTGGAATGTGAACTCCATAAAAATGAAGCCCCAACAAAAATGTCTCAATTACATTTTTTCACATTTTAACCTCTGTAAAGAATTTTATTTTGGCATCACAGGTATAATTTATTTGGTACAGTTCAAGGTGCCTGAATAGTAGCCATGTAGACAGGAAAGTTATGGCTCCTGAAAGGCGAGGAGGAAAAACAAACATGGCAAAAATAAAAATAAAGGCATGGCTGTTAAGGGTTTAAGATTTTAATGATATCTTTATATGAAACATTATAAAGTTCCAGTAAAATTTAAAAAATTATGTTGAAAATTCAAAAAGATAAGTCTATGACAAAGGCCCATTTGCAAAAGCTGATCTGTCGCTCAATGAATTTTCGAGGAGAGTTGGGAAATCGTTTGTAGGATTTTTCCACATGTAGTTTTAGTCGTTGGGCGGAGCAGTTAATACTACACAAAAGTCCATGCTCAAATAAGTTTAGTCATAAAGAGAAGAAAAACAAACAATGGAAATATACTGACGATTTTCTTTTGCTGATTCCATAACTATTTCTTCTACACAACATATTTTTTCTAAATATTGAGTGATGCTATCATTGTTTCCTTTACTTGAACTGGAAAAATATATGACGCCTATATTGCAGATATTTGAGTTTACGTAACATGCATTCTTTCTTCCCTGCCTTTCAAGAGCAATAACTTTTATATTTTTCAGCCTACAAAGATGTACAAGAGCTTGTTTTTTGCAGGGACAATGTATTATTGTATTGCGACCATTGACTTATTTACGATTTTTTACTGGAACAAAACAATTATTTGTGCGTGGTAACATGAAATACGCTTTTATGGTTCTGCTGGTTTTTGTATAAAGAAGACATGCACTCTGTATTTCTAGAGGTCTTTAGTAAGTGTGAGCGACAATTGATTATCGACAAAAGTTTGAATGAAAATCGGCACGGGTATTTACGGTTGAACGGATTTTTTAGACATCACACGATAAGTTTGGTAAGTTAAAACTCTGTTGCATATATCTTTATATCGCACCATTTTCGGTGCTCGGTCATTTTGAGGAGGCAGCAAATCAGCTTTACAGAATATGAGCAGGGGTGAGATGTGTGTGCGAACGTCCCGATGACTGGGATGTGATATGGTTGAAATTGGCTGGGAAAAAATCACTGACCTGTTTTACATAGAACAGCCCATTCCTGTACATGATCAGTGTGTGTCAGCGCGTCAGCAGAAGAAGTAGAAGTGCGCTCGGCCTCTGTACCTCTAAAGGTACTGCGCATAACTCGCTGAGCGAAATAATTCTATTTTTTCACAGAGAAAGCCCTACTTTTGAGCTGTGATCATTAGAAGTTAGTTACATCAGAGATTTGACTGATTTTAGGGTCGTTCGGCAGAGAATTTTAAAGGAGCGCGAGCATGCTACCCGCTTTAAAGTCAAAGGAGGGCCGGGGGTGAGAGGGGGGGGGCGGGTGGGCCGTCGCGGCTTTCACAGACAAGCTCTATAACAACGATACTGGCTATTGTACAGCGAAAACTTTGTGTAGACATTGCATAGCCTTATTATTAGTGATACGAGATCTTTTCTGTAACTGCAGGTCTGAATATGTTGGTGCAATTACTCAACTTTTATTATCAGTATAACATTTCAGATAGGTGTATCTTTTTCCAAAGTTTTGCCCATTCCAGCTTGTGTTGATAGATTGCCACCTTGCAGTTAAATTTGAATACAGCAGATTTTGTAGTCACCACAGGTTGATAGGTGCCAGAAAAAAATACCTTTTATTATTCCCTGTTATACGCAATTTCAGTTACGTGTTTTTTCACTTTGGGGCAGGCCAGCTGTGTTGATAGAGCCAACCTTGCATGTTAAATTGATATCACAGAATCTTTGTAGTCACCACAGGTTGTTAGGTGCTCAAAAATACCATTTATAATACTCCGATTTACATATCAGACAGGTATTTTTTGCATCATTTGGTCTCGGTCGATGCTTTGTTGATAGATCTAACTTTGCAGTTAAATTTGAATACAGTAATTTGTAGTCACAAGGTGAATTGAGTAGGTGCAAACTGATACCATTCTGATTATCACGTTTTTACAGTTTCAGGATACTAGTGGTTTTTCAACTTTGGCCGCAAGGCCAGCTGTGTTGATTGAGCCAACTTGATTTAAATTTGAAGTTCCAGCAACTTTGGTAGTCCACGGGTGTACTGGATAGGTGCACTAAAAAATACCTTTTAATATCCGTCTGACATTTTTAAGAAGTGTTTGTTTCTAACATTTTTGTCAGTCAAGCTTTGTTTCTTAGATCTACTTTGCAGTTAAATTTGAAATTATAAAGCAATTTTTGTAGTCACTACAAGGTGAATTGCTAAATGGTGCCATAAAGAAATAGACCTATTAGTTTATCTCGTATACACTTTCTAGGGCAGGTGTTTTTTTTTCACTGCTTGGTCTAGTCCAAACTTTGTTCATGAGCTAGTCTGCTGTTAAATTTGAATACAGCAATTTAATTGTCACCATCTGGTGAATTTGATTAGGTGCCAGAAAAAATACCGCTTATTACTTCGACTCCGGTGTATACATTTCAGACAGGGGTGTTTTTTCACTTTTTGTCAGTCAAGCTTTGTTATAGAGGCTACTTGCAGTTAGATAGTTGGAATTTACAGCAATTTAGTAGTCACCACAGGTGAATTATGATTAGGTTGCCAAGAAAATACCTTTTATTATCCCGTATTCTTTTCAGATACGTGTTTTTTTCTCTTTGGCGCAGGCCAGCTGTTTTGATAGAGCCACCTGTTGCAATGTTAGAATTTGCAAATCCAGGAAACTTTGTAGTCACCATCAGGTTGATAGGGTGGCTCCAAAAATACCTTTTATTATCCGTTTACATTTCAGACAGGTATTATTTTCACTTTTGGGTCAGTAGAGGCTTTGTTGTAGATCTACTTTGCAGTTAAATTTGAATACAGTAATTTTGTAGGTCACCAAAGGTGATTTGATAGGTGCCAGAAAAATACCTTTTTATTATCCAGTATACATTTCAGATACCATTGTTTTTCAATTTGGCGCAGGCCAGCTGTGTTGATTGAGCACACCTTGCAGTTAAATTTGAATCCAGCAACTTTGTAGTCACGAAGGTGTACTGAGTAGGTAGCCAGAAAAATACCTTTTAATATAGTTTTACTAACATTCAGACACGGTGTTTTTTTCGCACTTTTTGGTCAGTTCAAGCTTTGGTTCATGAATTTCTTTGGCAGTTAAATTTGAATAGCAAGTTTTGTAGTCCCACAGTGTGAATTGATAGGTGCCAAAAAATACCTATTTTTATTATTCATTATTACATTTGCCAGACAGGTGTTTTTTTACACTTTAGCGTCACGTCAATACTTTGTTCATCTGAGCTAACTTTGCAGTTAAATTTGAAGAAATACTGCAATCTTAAGTCAGTCACCACTGGTGAATTGATAGGTGACAAAAAAAAAAAATTACCTATATGTATCTCGATTATACTTTTGCACTGGACAGGTGTTTTTTTCAATTTTTGTCTAGTCAAGATTTGTGTATTGAGCTAACTTTGCAGATTGAAATTTGAATACAGCAATTTGTAGTGCACCGCACAGGGTGAATTGATAGGTGCCGCCAAAAAAAAAAAATACCTTTTTATTATTCCCGTACTACATTTCAGTTCGTGGTTTTTGTCAGCTTTGGCGCAGGCCAGCTGTGTTGATTGAGCCACTTGCAGTTAAATTTGAATCTGTCAGCAGTAGTGTAGGTCACCACAGAGTGTAATGATTGGTGCCCAAAAATACCTTTTGATATCCGTTTATACATTTTCAGACTGAGGTGTTTTTTTCACTTCGTGGTCAGTCAAGCTTTGTTCATAGATCTACTTTGCGCAGGATTAAATTTGAATAAAAGCAATTTTGTAGTACCACAGGTGAATGTTTATTGGTACCAAAGAGTATACCTTGTATTATCCCGTATTACATTTCAGACAGGGTTTTTTTTCAGCATTTGTCAGTCAAACTTTGTTATAGAGCTTACTTTGCAGTTAAATTTGAATACAGCGCAATTTAGATAGTCACCCCAGGTGAATTGATAGAGGTGCCAAAAAATACCTACTTATTTATCTCCCGTATTATAACATTTCAGACAGGTGTTTTTTTCACGTTTTTGTGCAGTCAAAGCTTTGTTCAGTAGAGCTACTTTGCACGTTAAATTGAAGACAGCAATTAGTAGTCACAACAGGTGAATTGATAGGTTTCCAAAAAATAACCTTTTATTATCCCGTATACATTCAGACAGGTTGTTTTTTTTTACACTTTTGGTCAGTCAAGCTTTGTTCTATAGAGCTACTGTTGCGAGTTGAAATTTGAATACGCAGCAATTTAGTGTCACCCCAGGTGAATTGGAATGGGTGCCAAAAATACCTTTTATTATGCCCTGTATACATTTCAGACAGGTGTTTTATTTTCCCTTTTGGTCATCGTCAAGCTTGTGTTCACATAGAGCCTACTTTGCAGTTAAATTTGAATATAGGCAATTGTTGTAGTCGGACATAGGTGAATTGATAGGTGCCAAAATTACTTTATTTTCCCGTATACATTCAGGAACAGGTGTTTTTTTTTTTCACTTTGGGTTCAGTCTCAAGCTTTTTGTTCATAGAGCTACTTTGCAGTTAGAATTTGAATGACAGCAATTTAGTTAGTACACAGGTGAATTGATGGGTTGCCAAAAATACACTTTTATTGTATCCCGTATACATTCAGACAGGTGTTTTTCACTTTTGGACAGTAAAACTTTGTTTGATAGATCTACTTTGTAGTTGAAATTGAATATAGCAATTTTGTAGTCGACACAGGTGAACTTGATATGTGATGGCCAAAAAATCCTTTTTGATTATCCAGTATATGCATTTTCAGACAGGTGTTTTTTTTGTCACTTTGGCTCAGTCATGCTTTGTTCATAGAGCTACTTTGCAGTTTAAATTTGATAATAGACAGCAATTTAGTAGTCACCCACAGGTGTATTGATGCCCCCCACGTCAGGCGAAGCCAAAAATACCTATTTTTATCCCCGTTATTCATGTCGGGACAGGTGTTTGTTTTCACTTTTCGTCAGTCAAGGCTTTGTTCATAGAGCTACTTTGCAGTTAAATTGAATAGAATACGAGCAATTAGTAGTCACCACAGCCGGGTGAATTGTTGGGTGCCAAAAAATACCGTTTATTTACTAGTATACATTTCATGACAGGGTGTTTTTTCACTTGTTGGTTCAGTCAAGCTTTGTTGATAGATCTATCTTTGCTGTCTTAATTTGAGATATAGCAATTTTGTATGTCGACACAGCGTTGTTGATAGGTGCCGAAAAAAAAATACCTTTTGATTATCCCGGTATACATTTCAGCAGGTGTTTTTTTTCATCTTTGTGGTCAGTCAAGCTTTGTTCATAGAGCTGACTTTGCAGTTAAATTTGATATTCAGCAATTTAGGTAGTCACGCTCCACAGGTGAATTGATAGGCTGCCAAATATACCTTTTTTTATCACCGTATGACATTTCAGCAGAGTGTTTTTGTTTCACTTTTGGCCCAGGGCCAGCTGTTGTGTGCTAGAGCCACCTTGCAGTTTAAATTTGACATCCAGCAATTGTGTTTTTGATTTGAAAGGGGAGTTTGTAGAATAGCTCTTGTGATTTGCCCGTCTTTTAATACAGAGAATTCCAAACTCTTCCATACCTTTCTCTCATATTTTTTATCTTTGTATGAACATGGAGCGAGAAATTACAGGTGGTAAGCGAGCAAAGAGGGGGGTATAGGGACATGACGGTGGTAATGGTACGATGAAGGTGCTCGCTGTCCAGTGCTGGCGACAACACGCATGCCAGCGGTATTGTTAAGTTGCTGGACCAGTTAGGCCTTGTAATCCTGGGTCAGGGCCCTGTGATACTCAGTAACGAGAACAGCGTGACAATCTGGTCTTCAGTGGTTAATGCAACGCATCCTGCGCAGTCTTAACCTCCGTCCTCCCAGTTCACCGGCCACACAGAATGTCGTCATTCAGCATCAGCGTGCTGGAGGAGACGGGACACAGGATGCGGACACGCAGACTTCTCTCCGTCAAATCCAAAGGGCCCGACAGTTTCACAATTTCGCATCGATCTTCATTAGGCCAGTGGTTCGGGTCCAGGGCTAGTGCAAGTGGCGCATCAGCTCTCAGGGTGCTTTCACATCTATAGGCAAGTCAGGGGATGTGATGAATGCAGTGTGCCGAGGAAGCGGGAGGATGGAGGGGAGTGATGGTATTGCCTAGGGGACGCACCGTCGTTAACGACGTCCCTGCCTTGGAATAGAAGGTTGGAGCAAATTGAGGCGAAGGAGGAAGATGAGGAAGATCAGTTTGCTAGTGGCCCTCGACCGCAGAGGATTGGGAATACTAAGGCTCCATCTCTCATAGGAGTGGCTTGGATGCTCCATTTCCTCCAACATGATCCTCGCATTAAGGCCATCAAAATGAATAACAATTACTGGGTGGCCACCCTCCTGGATCCCAGGTACAAAACAAAACTCAGTACTTTCCTTCCACCCACCCAAATAGAGAGTAAAATGCAGGAAATGGAGACCTTGCTGATTGATCAACTGGAGACATCTTTTGCATCTGCTTCACGTTCCTCAAATGTCACGGTGGAACAATATCAGCGACGTGACAGCATTAGAGTGCCAAGTAGCCGTAGCGGCAGCAACAGCAGCAGGCAAGGTGGCAGAAGCCTAATGGGTGACCTCTGGCAATCTTTATTTACCACCTCACCAACGCATGCAATGCAGGGCACACATCCAATACAGAGACCAGCTTAAGATCATGGTGCACGACAATCTGCGTCTCAACACCGATGTTTTTGTATGTGTCCCAGACCCAATAGACTTCTGGGTATCCAAAACGGACGAATGGCCCGAGCTCGCTCGCCACGCGATAGAGGTGTTGTCCTGCCCATCAGCCAGCGTCATATCTGAGCGGACCTTCATCACAGCTGGATGTTCATTACAGACAAACGCATCCGACTTTCCACAGATAATGTGGATCGTTTGACTTTCATCAAGATGAATCAGGCATGGATCTCTGATGTTGTGGCCCCAATTGCCGAGGTCACCGATTAGTTGCCGGTCTACTTCACATTCCTCTTCAAACAGAAATGGTCCTCTTGAAAACATTTTTTTTTAAATGATCATTTCTTACTGCAATTTTTATTCCCTTTTCCCAACAGTTCATTTTGCTGGTTTTGCTGTGAGGAGACTGTAAAAGACGGCAAGGTTTCATGACAACACCGTTTTCCATTTACTCACTTTATCTTTAGAAATTATCGCATTGTCAATGGTTTTGAGGTCATGTTGCTGTGAGATACAGCTATAATTATGGTCCTTTGGAACAAAAAATGTGGCTTTTAAGTGGCATTTCTCCCTCAATTTTTAACAGTGGCTGAGAAGTCATTTTTATAATTTTTTGGGTCATGCTGCTTTGAAATGCAGCAATACTACAGGTCCTATTATAAAAAAATGTTGTTTCTAACAGACATTTGTTCTTCACAATTGTCCAAAGTGGCTCAAGGGTCATGTTTTGAATTTTTGGGGGCATTTTGCTGTGACATGCAGCTATACTACAGGTCCTATTATAAAAAAATGTTGTTTCTAACAGACATTTGTTCTTCACAATTGTCAAGAGTGGCTCAAGGGTGATGGTGCTGTCAGAAACAGGAATAGGTAGGACACTGTTAATGGACACATATTGCAAAATGACTTGTTTTTGCAAGATCTTTAACATAGCTATCAATCCCTGTATTGAGACAACCCATTTAATACAATTAGAAAAGAGAAACAAAGACATGGTGGGATTCCATCCTATTTTAAAAATGTGTTTTCTAGAATTAAACTACTAAAAACTTGCATGTACAAAATAGCTGGTAAAAAATTCCTCTGAATTGTACAAGGGAGGTACAGGAAAACTTGACCAGATGTAGGTTATTCAGAGGACATGGAGTATGGAGCACGGACAGAGAACAAAGTACAGAGACAATTTCCTCCAGCACGTTGAGTGAAATGAGAAAAAGAATGCCAAGAAAAAGGGCACCTTGGTGGAACAGGAGCGTTAACCACCAGTGTTTCCATTTGAAGCTCGATTGGTCCGCACTCATACGGAGGGGCAAGCGCTACCCAGGTCTTGACTGTGTACTGAGGAAGGCTGGAGGTCTTACCTCACACTTCCGCTTCCGCACTCTGCTTCAGCACGACTGTTTTCGTTGCTGCATCATAAGGGCATTTTTACCGTGTTAATAGATGACGGATGCCAGCCTGGGCTCTCACCGCACCCACTGTAAGTCTGGCAGCTGGACCTCCGTGTTGACAGATGGCTGACGGCAGCACTGGCTCTCACCGTTAGGGGCAATCATGAGAGCTTCAAATTTCTCTAAAAAATCTGATTTTGAAAAAGGTGATTTCTGTGAGGTTAAGTAGTGTCAAAAAGGGGTCCGGGGCTGGACACAAATTGCAAAATTTGAGGCTTAAATTTTTCTGGGGCTGGAGTCACTATGGGGTCGCATAATTTGATCACAAGTGGATACTGTCCCTAATAAATGTAGAAGGATTTCGATGAAAAATGAAACCCTTGAATTGATTGGCTGAATCCCGTCTCAGAAGCCAGGAGCGCAAATGTCTTCTCAACTAAGAAGTGTTTTGGGGATGATTAGGACATTTGTATTACTTATGGGGTGTGAGGATGAATTAACACATATACATGTTAAAAAAAATAACTTTAAAAAATGAAGGGATGGGAGTATGTTGTATGTTATAACACTTGAAAAAAAGAAAAATGGTAATAATGTAAAACTATAAATTTAAAAATTCCCTAAATAAATTCTGTAAACAAATGTCAGTTACCAAAAAATATACTAAATGAGAGTCACTGTACAAAATAGCATAGTGCCACTTTGTGATCTGTGGGTCAAACAGGTTTAGGGGTCATGCTGTGGCCCAGGACAGGGATAGTCTATGTCCAGTGAAACTAAAATGGTTGTTGAAAGACTCCTTTTTCCGGCACTTTTTAAATGTGGGGGTCATGCAGGTTTGGGGCTCATGCTGTGGCCCAGGACAGGTATAGTCAATGTCCAGTGAAACTAAAATGGTGGTTGAAAGACTCCTATTTCCGGCACTTTTTAATCTGTGGGTCAGACAGGTTTAATGGTCATTCTGCGGTACAGGACAGATATAGTTAATGTCCAGTTCAACTAAAATGGTGGTTCAAAGACTCCTTTTTCTTGCACTTTTTAATCTGTGGGTCAGACAGGTTTAATGGTCATACTGTGGTACAGAACAGGTATAGTCAATGTCCAGTTCAACTAAAATGGTGGTTGAAAGACTCCTTTTCCCAGTACTTTTTAATCTGTGGGTCAGACAGGTTTAATGGTCATACTGCGGTACAGGACAGTTATAGTTAATGTCCAGTTCAACTAAAATGGTGGTTGAAAGACTCCTTTTTCCGGCACTTTTTAAATCTGGGGGTCATGCAGGTTTGGGGCTCATGCTGCGTTCCAGGACAGGGATATTCAATGTCCAGTTCAAGTAAAATGATGGTTCAAATCACACTGCCTTCTGGCACTTTTTAATTTGTGGGTGATGCAGGTTTAAGGGTCAGGCTGTGGTGCAAGACAGGGATAGTGAATGGTCTGTGATTTTTTTTCTGTGGCTTTTATAACCTAATTGTCTTGCCTAAGATGTAGCACGTATACTGTTTGCTGTTGTGGATGTTAATTCCAGCTTCTCCATCCCTGTTTGGGTGTATGAATGAAGGTGTTGTTCCTCTCCCATAGACTTTAATGGTCATCGGTGATAATCTATTATCGACTATCGGATATCGTATTGATAATTGCCGATATCGACTATCGACCCGATGACGATAGTCAATGTAATCGCTCATCACTAGTCTTTACGATGCTAGTGACACCAATTTTTTTAACTTTTCTTTATGTATCAGCAATATTTTTTTCTTTTCTAAAATTTGCTCTGCAATCAATAACTTGTTGTGAACTTTTAATATTTTTTATTTTTAAAACTCTTTTAAATTAAACTTGTAGTCCCAATAGAATACATCACCACTACGGGTGCAATTACTTGTACTTCATTCTGCAATAATAAGATATTGAAGAACAGTGTACAATAACGGCTTTACTATCATGTGGACGGGGATCAGAATGGTGCAAATCATCGTTCTTTGCCCTTAAAATGTCAAAAAGGGCATTTCCCCTGGATTAAGATGTAGGACGGGTTTCCAGCTGAAATTTAAAAAGTGTTCCCTGTCACTTACAAAGGGGTTTTCGCTGTGAGTTTTTCCCCATGTGTCAGTATTTGGTTCCCAATAAAAACCCTTTTAAAAAGTTTTGTTCCATGAATAAAGAATATTTAACAATAAAACAAGCATTGTTCTGTGTCATATCATTGATTTGTATTGTTGCCATAAAGTAAAACAGCTGATTTAAACTTATTTTTTACATAAATCTCCTCAATAAAAATATATTTCTATTACTTCCCTATAGAAAATACTATAGATTGTTTTGCATACCATATAGTATATTCATAAATTAACAACTCAATTTTAAAACATGATAATTGTTATAATTCCCCAATTTGGGTGGGGCAGGGCAAAAACCCTTTAAAAAGGAATAAAAAAAACAGGTATTTAAATTTTTTAAAAAAATGTTGTATACCACTTAGCATGACATGTAATGATTTATTGTACATAAAATTTATTATTTTTATTTTGGGCTTTAACTAACTTTTTAAACCTGTGAAAGTATCCCTGAAGGAGAAAATGAACCCAGTTGGAAGCAAGTCATTTGCAAAAACTTTAATATGCTTCAATGAACAACACTATTATCTGATGGTGTTTTAATGCCAAAATAGGGAACTAAATGGGTGAAATTTTAAAAAATATATGTTTGAATGAGAAAACGGGAAATACGCTTTTTTTTTGGGTCAAAAATTTTTTACCTAAAAAATAATAATAAAAAATTAAAAATTAATAATAATAATAATAATAATAATAAAAATGATTCCAGAAACAAAATTTTGCTTTTCATTTTTCTATTTGATATTAAATTTTAATATGATTTAATATACATTTTACATACTTTATTTTTTTCGGGTTCTCTCGACTTTACAATTTTGTTTGGGTTTTTTGGGGTGCCCATTGTATGAAAAAAAACCATTGTAGGGTAGAAAAAAACTTTAAAGAAAAAATTACTATGAAAAAAATATGGAAGATTGCCCAATTTGGGTTTAAATTAGGCCTAAAAATTGACCCAATTTTAATGCAAAATGAAGCAGATAAATAAAACAGATAGAGCAAGCCCTCATATTACAGCCGAAAGAGCTGCTGGAAGTTTGAAAACCCCTTTTTTAATTTTGGGAAAGGGGTTCTTTGGGGGCATATAATTTTGCACCCTTTTTCCCCCAAAAAAAAGGGCCCCCATGTACTTGGTCTCCCAAAGGGGGGGGCTTGTCATGGCACATGTAAAGAGCAGTACGAATTTTGTAGTACTGTACTGTAATAAGAGAGGCGCACTAGACCCCCACCACTGCATGCACTCCACCCAAAAACAGATGGTTTTTTCAAGTAAAATGGTTTTTATAATAAATAAATAAATAAAAAAAAAATTTTATATATATAATATATATGGGATATAAAATTTTAGTTTTTTATTTTATTTTATATATAATATAAAATATATAT